>APFE030991205.1:0-21136 GCA_000404065.3 Pinus taeda
TAGCAAAGGTGGTGAGCAGAGGTGGTAAGCAGAATTTATCACACCACTTAGGAGAGCTTATTGGGAGAAGTCCACTAGATGCCATTCATTGGGTGACACGTAGCAGAAGGGTGTACAATAAAACCACTCACATTGGATGAGAAAATTTTGGCATTGGAGGCCCCTTGCTATGAGCATCAGTGGTTAACCTTGAAGGGGTCAGATCATATGGTGGTTAGAGCAGGTATTTGATTGGGAGTTAATGGAGGATCCCAACAGGATAATAACTACGAATTTAGGGAGATTAATGACATCATGACCGATGTGATTGGAGGAAGGCTCTTAATTAATTACAGGTTGACTAATTAATTCCTTTTTAATGCAGCAGAAGGCTATGGTTCTTAATTAATCACAAATAGATTAGTTAATCCATCTAATTACTTTATTATTATTGTTTATTTTTCAAACCGGGGCAGGATATTAATATAAGAGATTTTAATAATATACACGGAGACGGGGTATATATTCAGGGACTTAACTATAGTAAATTAATTTTAATATGAAATGGAAGTGGAGATAAGAATGTGCTAAGTAAAATGTATCGAAATATGTTCACATTTTCACATTTAAACATTATAACTTAGACTTAGGTGCAATTTGTGGATTTTTTGTGAAAGGGGTTTTGTAAGAGGATAATTACTTTTCCTAAGCAAATAATGATTTTACTCTAGGAAAAGGGCTTTTTTAACAAGAGTGAATGATGAAGGGGGTTGTAGCACTTGGAACCTATAAGTCATTGGGCCGAGGTTATGGTCCCTCCAAAAGTTAGAGAAATGCGCTGAGCCCCTTTGACATAAGGTTTTTAGGTACTTTCATTATCGTTTGTGGGGAAAATAATGAAATAAGAGGTAAAATGAATGAGGAAATTAGTCACCTGACTTTGTACATGTCTCTTTGTTATCCACACTTTTAAAGTACCTTGATGATGAAAGTAAATGACATAAGTTTTAACTAATCATTCATCATACATAATTCTGCAACCATTTCATCTACTTACCCACCTACACCGCCTACCATTTTTTCTACTCTTTATTAGGGTGCACTTAAATTGGCATACCCTTATCAAAACCTTTTTTGTTTCTTTTACAAAAGTAATCTATCTAGGTCTATCCTTATTACATCCAAGGGCTCAGATTAAACTGTTGAGCTTCTTTTATTAACTCTACCTATCTAGTCATCTGCCAAGATTAAATAGTTTGGTCAGATTTTATTCTCTATCTCTAAGCACGAAATTGAAAACATGGAATAACCAAGATTAAATTGTTTGGTTACCATGGATTGTGCCATAAATAACAAGTTGCACACAATCATTATTGTACAAAAAATAAAATAGTAGTGGCATTTGGACTTGCACACTTTCATGGTCTTTTTCTTTCTTGGGATTCATTTTTTCATCTTTTTTGACCCTTTTTATTCTTTTTGTCCTTTGATTTTTCTTTTAAGACATAGTAACCCTCTTTACATTTTTTTTTTTTTTTGAATTTTTGAATATGGCTAACATTTGCATAAAGCAAAGGTATGTACATATTACAAAGATAAACTAAGTTAATCATAAATTATGACACCTATTATTATAGGAACATAATAGTGGCTCCACTTGGGGATGGCTTTCCCTGGTGGAAAGTCAAGAACTGTAGATCAATGGAATTCTAAAAAATTGTGATTTTATTCTTCAATTTTTCCTTTATTTTGTTGCTTTATTTATATTTATGACAGTGACACTTTTGAAGCTGAGGGCCTTCTCTTCAGGTTTCAACTCCAAAATTTTACCATCCAATCCACTCTAAACATTATGAAGGATATAGTATGTACAAGTGAAACTAGTAAAATTAGTAACTTGGATCAATATAGTGCTTCAAGATTCGACCGTTGATTGGTCCTCCTTATACCTCTACGCCATTCAATTCTTTAAGAAAGTAAGCATTATTACCTCTAAAGCCATATATAATGTATGGACCTTTCCACAGGAAGTCAAACGTCCCATGTTTCCCTTTGTATTCTCTTTTGGAGTCCCACTTCAAAACTTTGTTACCAAGATAGAAGTCTTCTACCTTAGCTCTTTTATCAAAAGTTTTCTTGAGTTTTTCCTGCAGTTCTTGGGCTTTGAGGTATACTTCCTCCTTGGTTTGCTGCAAATGAATGGTTTGGTCAATTCTCCTCTTAATATCATTTGGCTCAAATTGAGATTCATGGAGTAGTTTCATGACTGGAATTCCCAATTATGAAGGGAAAATTGCTTCCATCCCATACACTAGCTAATAGGCACTGGTTCCAATAGATTTCTTAGTAGTAAGCTTGTCTGCCCACAAAGCATTTATTAATTTCTTGTTCTAGGTTTTCTTATTGTCTTCCAGGAATTTTTTAATAATATTCTTTAGGCTTTTGTTGGAAGATTCTACAAGTCCATTTCCTTAGGGATAATAGGTTGTAGAATGACCAAGGGTTATATGGTATTTATGGAAGACACCAATCATTCTCTTTGATTTAAAGACTGCAACATTGTCTGTAATAATTTTTTTAGGACAATGAGGTCTTGACAGAATATTGGCCTCCAAAAAGCCTATGATGACAGCATCAGTGGCTTGTCTAGAGCGAATCGCTTCTATCCACTTTATAAAGTAATATGTGGCAGTCAAGGTCCACTTATGTTGAGCAAAAGAGGGGGGGGTGAATTTCACCAATGAATTATAGACCCCATTGTCGAAAAGGTTTTTCAGTAGAAATGAGTTTCAAAGGTAGTGGTAGAAGTTTTCTTTTCCCTTCAAAGATCTAACACTTATGGTAGGAGGTTACAAATTTTTTCACATCAGAAAACAAGGTTGGCCAGTAAAATCCAGCTCTGAGGATTTTATCATCCATGTCTTCTAGTAGAGGTGTCCTCTACAATCACCTGCATGAAATTATTGGAGTTCTTTGTTATATTATTCCTTTAATAAATAATTCAACAGAATGCCTTCATGATTTTTCCAAAATAAAGTATTATCAATTATGCAGAATTTCAAAGATTTCATTTTTAAAAACCTACTTTTAGTTCTAGACAACTATGGAGGAGTTTGTAAATTTTGTAGAACGTATATTATGTTAGCATACCAGGCAGAATATAAAATGGTCTAGCTAATTTGTGGAGTCGCCATCTCCTCTTCGCTATCCAGTTCTACAATGAAGTTTATACCTAGGGCTTGGCAATTTGTTTCAACCATTAGTTTAGCCAACCCTTGTCCTTTAATTAATTTTGTAGGTTTAATATCTATGTCATACACTAAAATGGTAGCTATCCACTTTCCCCTTTTTCCATCAACTCCATTCAGTGTCAGAATGTCTTTGACTATAGCATTGGGAACATAAGCTACTATGTGAGAGTACAAGATATAGACTCTGAAATCTTTGATAGCTTTTACCAAAGCAAAATATTATTTTTCCATTATGTTATACTTTAAAGATGCATCTCTTCGAGATTTAATAAAGAAGGCTATTTGTTGTTCAAATCCCTGATCATTCTTCTATAGTAAAACTGCAGCAATACTATGTTCAGATGCAAAGGAAAAAATGATAAATTCTCTGTCAAACATTGGACTTATGTTTGTGTCAAGGATAATTTTATATATTTGAATGATTTTTTAGCCTCTACTGTCCATTTAATAGCCGAATCTTCCTTCAACATGTTATTTAATAATCTCATTAGTTCAGCTAGGTAAGAGATAAATCTCCTTAAAAAGTTTATTTTTCCTAAAATGCTTGAAGTTATTTGATGTTTATGGGGTGGGGTATTTGTAAAATACCTTCAATTCTAGTTGGGTCAATCGAGATCCCATATTTAGAGATAATGTGGCATAGTAATTTTCCTTCTTCCAAACCAAATAAAGACTTGTTTGGATTCAAAGAGATGCCATATTTCATACATTTAATAAAGACCCGCCTAAGATGATCTAGTTGCTATTGATCTAATATGGAAAACATTGTGATATCATCAAGGTATATAACTAGACAATCATGGATTTCTTTAGCAAAGGAAATATACATTGCTCTTTGAAAGGTAACCCCTGCATTTTTCAATCCAAAAGGCATTTTAACATACATAAAAGTACCCCATGGGGTAGTGAAAGTAGTCTTTGCTTGAACATCTGGATGGACTAGTATTTGATTGTAACCAGAGAAGCCATCTAATAATGAGATCCTTGTGGAACCTACTATCCTTTGCAATATGTGGTACATTTTAGGTAAGGGATAGTTATCTTTGAGTGAGACTTTGTTTAAATTCCTAAGATCCACACACAGTCTTGTTTCTCCAGTTTTCTTTCTTGTACGGACAAGATTGGATACCCAATTGGAAAACCTAATGGGTGCAATGATCTTAGCTTCATACATTCATTTGATTTCCTTTTTGATAGAAGGTAGTAGAACCAGATTAATTCTTCTAAGCTTCTGTCTAAAGGGTTTCTGATCTTCTTTTAAAGGGATTGTGTGTTGTATAATGCTAGTATCATAGGATTTTAAGTCCTTATAACTCCAGGCAAAAACATCCTATAATTCCTTCAAAATTTCCATATATTTCAGTTTTTCATTGGGAGGTAATGATTTAGACAATTTTATTAGCTTGGGATTCTCTTCAGCTCCTATATTACATTCCTCAATGTTTGATTTCAAAGGTTCCATTTTAGGTTTTTTATTAATATCATTGGAGTTGAATAAGTCCTCCAAAGAAGCTAATCACTTGGGTAAGAAATTATCTTTGAGGTTTATGACTTCAGTTTCATCATCCATTACTTCATCAATTTCCATTTGTTTTAAATCTTTAATATCTGTTTTTGTGAATTCAGTAGGATGAAGTTTGTCTATTTGATATTCTTCTAGCTTGTTAATTTCTATTTCATTAGAACAATCAAAATCTATTGTTATGTCAGTACCTATGTTGGTATTTACAAATTCATTCTCTAAAGTCAAAAAATTGTTAATATGTTTATCATTTTCAAATACTTGCAAGTTCTTTAAGTTGTCAAGAATAGCTGGTGTGTGCCTAACCTCAGTAGTGTACTGATCATTGGGATGAAAGGGAAACTTATAGGTACTAGCAAACATAGCCAAACTGTGAGCTTGCATGTTATGTTTCTGGGGATAGTAGCAAGCTTGGCTTCTAAAAAAGTTTTAAGGATTTATACAACTATACCTCTATAAAATTCTAGTCTAGGGTCTCTAGTCAAGTAAACATCATTAATCTATTTAGCTATTAGTTCAGAATCTCCCATAACTGATACCCTTATACCTCCTAATCCTTTAACCAGTTTAGGACCTAACAGGAGTGCCTCATATTCTGCCGTATTGTTTGTGCATTTGAAGTTTAATGTATAGGCATGACCTTTTGCATGATCATTTTCTAAGTTATAAATCCATGCTCTTGCACCTAGCTTGTTTACCAACCCATAAAATTCCGAATGCCATAAGATTTCATGCTCATAATTTTCATCTGGGGTGGTGGAATCATTCTTGACCAAAGTATCTATATTTTATTTGTTATTTGATGTTTCATGAATTTGGATATTTTGATTTTCTTTTAATACTGCAATTTCTTTTGGTTCTACTATTATGTCACTTGAAGTATCTTCTTGACTAGTTTCAACTTTGTAAAGAATAAAAGAATCCATGTCAGAATGTACTGAATATATCGAAAAGTTCTGAGGCTTCTCCTAACTACTCACTACATACTTCATCAAAGTTTCTCTATATAATTCCTTGGGATGTCCAAAGACTAAAATGGTAGCATAAGACATGTCCAATTGCAGAGATCCTTGGAGTTTACCACCCCAGGATCTAGACAACAACATGCCATATTTGGGTGGTATGTCAGCAAAAACGATGTCGATATGTATGGTTTTGGCAAGGTATTGAACTAGGGAAACACACAAATATTTTATGAGACCTAAGCACTTAATCTGGCTTGAATCAAAGGAGAATAGATCTTTATAAGTTCTGGTGATATCCAAGTTGAGTTTTCCCATTACAGACTTAGGCATAAGATTGTGTGAGGCTCCAGAGTCTAGCATGGCATTGTGTAGGGCTTTATCGTGGATGTTAAGGCTGATGTAGAAGGGTGGTACCCCTCCTTCAACTAGCTTTGCATTAACATCTAGCCTGAAAAGTAACTTAGGTTGGTCGTCAAATAGATTCACAGAATCTTCATTTTCATAAAGGTTCAAAGATTTACTAATATGACATTTGTAAGTTTCATGTTTAACTAATTCTCTCAAAGGAACTGATATTTTAAGTTTGGTAACCTTGGCTCCCAGATTAAAGGAAAAAGGTGCTTTATCTGTTGGAGTATTTGAAACTTTGGCAACAGTGTTTTCTTCTTTTTCAAGGATTGGAGCATGTTTTGTTGGATTTTCTAGTATAATCTTTGCAGATCTTTCCACTATTTCCTTGGAGGGAAACAAAGTGGACAGTTGTTCATCAGTGGGTTGATTATCAGTTACATCTTCAATGGTGGGTTTGGGGGAGTTTTGATTCGATCTAGAAAGGATTCGAAGAGTTTTGGTCACTGCAGTTGTTTTCATTTTTTTAGATTGATTAGGAACTATTTTCTGGTATTGTTTTGGGGCATCAGTAAATTTTCTTCTGTTTCTTAAATTGTATTGTTTATTTACCTCAAAAATAGTAGAGTCATACCCCTGTTTAAAATAAAATTATCCTCCTGTTTTGGTTTGGAATTGTTGGAGCATGTATGATTCTTGGTCACCTTGAGTTAGGAAAACTTTTTCCTCATCATATAGACCCATCAAATTAATCTGAGTATCTTTTTTGGGATCTTCTAAATGTGAGGCTTCTGCATAATTTTCTTGGAAAGGTTGTCTGATATTCTGATCAGGAATATTTTTTCCAGTATTTTGGTTCTGTTTTTTTCCTAAAGTTCAGATTTCTTGCTGGGGGAGCCTATTGGTTATCCCAGTGAGGATTTCTTTCAGTGTTTTCAATTCAGTCCATCAATCTCTCCATTCCTATAGCTAAAACATCCATTTTCTAATCAAAAGGTGAAGGCTCATCTTTTAATGGTGTTCTTCTCTCACTTCTAGCTCTAGCTGTTTTGGCGAGCAGGTTAGTTTCAACGCTCACTGCTACACTCTGCATTTCTTCCATATCTGAATCAAATCCACCGGAAATTTGATCAAGGCTAAGCCAGGTGGAGGTCTAAGGTCAAGTGGAATGGCACTATATACATTATTAAACCTAGTGCAATAGTCTTGAAAAGTTTGATTTGGCCCCCTTTTAAGGTTTTCATATTCAAATAAAATTTGAAGGGGGTCTTTGATCCAGGTGGATATTAGTGGCCACCCGATAATTCCACTTGGATCCCCTCTAGTGCTTCATGCAGTTTTTTTCAGTTTCCTTAATTATAGCACAATTTAGTATTTTTAGCAGTTTTTCGGGTCCTAAACTTCCGAAGCCGTTTTGAGGCCCTAAACGTTGTTTTTTGGGAAATCTACCGCCAGCGATTTTTCTATATAAAAATCATCTTTTCCGTCATAGTCCTCGGAGAGATCTTTCCAACGGGCTATCATGCATGTCAAATGGAGATAAGATGACCAATTCGCGACCCCGGGAAGTTGATGTACCAACTTACCCGAAAACGGGGCCCACAATTTGGCGTTTCATCTTCCAGGGTTAGGTTTTGGAATGTGAAGGGTTTTTCCATTGTTTCTCAACAATAAATAGGCCTTCGAGCCTCATTGTAATACAAGTTCGGAACAGTTCAGAGACATGTAGCCGCACATCTCTTCTCAGAGATAAGCTACCATCGTCCTAACTGGTTTATTTCCAATTCTGGTTGTAAGCATATTTCAGTATTTTCCATTAATGAAATGAAGTGTTATTTCCGCTGCATCTCTTTATTTATGGTTATTACATCTCTGTATTTATGGTTATCTCCGTAATCTATTGCGTTCCTGTTTAAATCCGGATCAGATCTCATGTGGGAAGGAAACAAAAATAGGCAAGAGTCATGAGACACAACATGTGTGTAAAGTGTGATTCACTTGCTTTAGTGAGCAAAGTTAGTATAGAAGTCTTTATACTGAGCTAGAAATTTAGGAAATTGTTTGATATAAGTTCAAAGAGCACTGAAAAAAGGAAAATAGTGAGAAACTACAATATCAATGAAGGAATCCCTTTGTGTTGTGAAATCCCATTGAGGCAACACTGTAAATGATAATAGGCCCTAGCTCAATAGGTTGGAAGACAATATACATACTTCTATGCGGATAAAAGAGAATGGCCTTCATCCCTACACTACCAATAGCCTTAGAGATATTTTCCCTTCGAGTGCTTGTTGTGCAAAATGACTAGAAAACCACCAATAACATTTGGGAAGTCCGTAGACTATGTGGGATTTAAAGAGGACTAATGAGTTTGACTTGATGAAGTAGAATGACCTTCATGACTCCACCCTATAATGGATGAGTAAGAACTTTCATCATGGCTTCATGGTCTAGCTCAGGGTTGGCCTCCCAAAAAGGATAGATTTGATAGCTAAACCTATGATGGGGTGGAACATGGCTCACCCTTCATCGGTTGGAGGAAGCATTTGATTTTGATCATATAAGTGCCCTTGTGCACTTTAAATCCACGATGTAACTCATATTCATTGAAATGAAAATGACGATTGATAAGTTGGGTATATATGCGTGTTTTCCTGCTCAATGGACATTGTAATACATGTCACACATGTTCATGATATGAGGTGGTGAATTTGGTTGTGATGATTGTGTAATATTCACATGCCTACTTTTTGATCTTAATGTGCACTTATAATGTGTTTTCATGATTTTAAGCATGGGATTGAGAAATACTTAGTCCTAGTTATATTAAATATTTATGGTTATAATAGGAATTTTTTCTAGAAATATGTTATGGATGACAAGATAGGGGAGTTTAACCCCTTAACATCTTGGACACCCAGGATGGTTGGTTGGTTGTGTAAGACTAGTTGTAAGTCTCAACTAAGGGAGCTTGATCAACACTAGATAAACTAGAGAGGCTCTAAACCTATTTCTTATGATTAAAGGGTCCTATTGATGATGGGGAAATAGATGTAATACTAAAATAATTGATTGAAAATTGAGGAGTCAAAGGAAAGAGTCTTCACATAACATTTGAGGTAAAAGTGTTAAAGAGCTCACTTAAGGACTGTTGAACTAATGGAAAATCTGTTGAAGGACTTGAAGTGGGCATGTGAGTCCTTTTAGTGATTGTGGTTGGCCTTTGTTAGGGAAACCATGGGATTGAACAACTATAATGTATCCCTACTTAGACTATTGTTGAATTGAAAGGTATCCATGTTTTGGATAAGAAGGCGTAAAGGCCTCAGAAGGGGGAAAACTATGAGGGGTCTCATGCTTTTAAACTTTGGAAGAAACACTTGATAAATGGATTTGAGATGAAGAATTATGTATTCCTTCATGGTTGTTGAAGACCTCTATAACTTTAGGAATCATATAGATAGGTTTCATCCCTATTGGAGTCAATTTCAATCCCTAGGAGTAGGATGGAAAAATTCATTAGAAGGTTGTATTTTCCTTAGAATATTTGGGGATTCAATTTGGAAATTTAGGGACTGGAAGTTATATCCTCAACCTTTGGTGAAATGGGCTAGCAAGGGCCATGATTAAGAGCCCAGTCAGAAAAATGGGGCTTAAGTGCAAAAGTCCGTTAACTTGACCAGTCACAAGGTATAAGGGACAACACTCAGTTCTCTTAGTGGTTTCTTAACCAAACTAGATTTAAGTCATAAGGGGCAGGTGTATGAAACCCCAAGGCCCAATGGCTTGGTTAACAAGGATTCCAGTTGATGGAAATTAGGGTTATGTTAGTTGGTAAGACTATACCAACTCATATGGGAGACACATTATGTATCCTAGGGGCCCAATGGCTCATTTAAGGGGATTTTCTATTGATGGAAAAGGAGAGTACAATAATTGATTATTCATCAATTAGACCAAAAAGGAGTGAGATCTATATTTTGTTAAGAGTTGTAGATAATACCATCAAGATTTCTCAAGTGATGGGATTGAGGATCCAGATTTTGCAAAGAAATGATTTCTCCTAGATCATAACCAGTGTGTCTTGCACTCCTAATTTCTGCCTCTTAGCTTGTTTTGCATGTGTTCTCCTTATCTGGAAAGCTTCATTGGCTTGGTTTGTGTGCTTGTTTGGTTTGCCTTCTTTTACTTGATTTGTTGAGTCTATGGATGGTTTGTGTCCCTAGGGCATCTAGTTCGTCATCCATTCAGCTGTTTGTGTGCTCAACAAGTCATGTTGCTGGTTAGCTGCTCCATGCATTTTCTTTTTTAGTCCTTTTATCCCTTTGATTTCAATTAAACAAGTTTGAAAAGTTGTGTTTGTTCTTCTCTTGATTAAGTGTCTCTTTTCGGGCATAGATTAGATTGCTCGTCTTGTTCTTGATTGAATCGTTGCATCATTGGTTTGGAAGGAATTCTCCTCTCGTGCTTTCCATTTGATTGATGTTGATTGTTTTGAAAAATTTTCATTGAAGTGTTTGTGAAAGATTCGTTTTCTCATTTCATTGAAAAATACATAATTCTAGTTTGTTGAATCAATATGTTACATTAGCTAGCATCACTGAAGACTAGAGTCGCATCATCATTTGTATTCGAAAATAGATGAATTCTCTTTACTGTTAACAGGACTAGTTGAAGTGCATTCGATAGGAAGATTCAGTGCATTTTGGAGATTTATTAGTGAAAGATTTATTCTTTGGTTGTTGCATTGATTGTGTGTTCTCTATCTCTCAATTAGTGTTAACTTCATCGAAGACAAATATTTCCTTTCTCATATAGTTGCATGTAGGAGTTTTTTCAGTTGACATCGGTAGGGCCTTGTAATTGAAACCTAATTCAAGATCAAGCGTTAAAATCTATTGAATTAACCTAAGGAAGCATTGAAACCTAACGCTTATATTTAGAGGTCTAGGCTAGAGACATGTTTCAGAGTCTTTAAACCTAGCAGTTGTCGTTCGCTTCGGCATTAGATATCACTAGTACGGACTTGTGCTCCCCGTACCGTTGCGTATATAAAGGGAGACCCCACTAGGTTTGTAATCCTTTATCTGTAGGAAGCTGAGTCTGGCACCTTGTAAACGTGATACACCGAACACAACATTCAGGGAGATTGCATGCCCGCACTTCTTGATTTTTTGGGAGGTATTTTGCAGTTCACGGTTACCTGGTAATCCTTTTTGCCTAGATTATCCTGAGTAGTCGTTTTGGTCTTTTTGACTCTTTAAATTTAAAAGATCACCAAGTGCTTGTGCTTTCGAGCTCGTTTTAAATCTGAAAGCGACTAGAGTCACCTTTCATCCTTTTCTCGACTCTTAAAATATGAAAAGGCAAAGTTTTGTTTCAGTGCCTTAAAATTAACTACCCACGAAATATTCTTGGTTAAATTTGTCTTCCTTAGTGATTCTTTAGGGTCGTTTCGAATGGAAACATTTCCAGAGTCTACCAGTCAAGGATTCCCCTCGGATTCGAATCCTGGTCCTTTTCCTTCTTTTAGAAATGTTGGTGCTCCTTATATGGCAACGTTGTCCCTCCCTAGGTTAACCATTGGTTTACCTATCTAGTTATTTTGACCTCGGTGGTCCCGAGTGTCCCAACTCCTATCCAGCCATCTACTTCACCTGAACCAGATCACGTTGATTCTAAGGTTGACCTCTCACCTTCTTCCCCGGTTTCTTCATCTTCCCTTTCTACTTCAATTGCTGAAAGTTTGAAATCCAGTAACCAGGAGGCTAAGAAGAAGAAGAAGAAGACGAAGAAGAAGAAATCAGATAAGCGAGAGGAAAACCGTCTGGCTATTACTCCAAATGCACCTCTTGTAGACAAACCTTCAGATCCTCCACAAAAGGTAAAATTCCCTTGTAGGCTATGTAAGGGTGACCATCTCCTTCGATATTTTCCTGGTATTCCCAGAGCCTTAGAGGTATGGTATCAAAATCTAGATAGATCTCTGGAGATCATGTTGATGCTACACCCTCGTCTAGTGATGGTAAGAAGAAAGCGAAGGTTAGATTTCCCTATAAGTTATCTGAAGGAGAGCATCTTCTTCACCTTTGTCCTCTTATGGATAAAGCTTCCGAAGTTTTGGACAACCTTGCAGCTCCTCACGAGCAACTCCCTCTTGGTTATAAGAGACTTTCTTCCGACCCTCTCCTTGTTGGTAAAGAGATTAACTTGGATTCATATCTTGCCCATCCTGCTCTTCTTGAGAATGACTCTCTTGTGTCTATTCTCGACCAACCATTGGTCGAAAAGAGTGTCGACTTGGCTCTACCTTTAGTTGTTCACTCTGTTCCCAAAGAGAGTGGTGATCATAGTGCTCATGTTCTTCTCGTCTCCTCAGATTATCATGAATCAAAGAGTGATTCTCCCTTCCCGGTTGTTTAGGAGAGTCCTTCTCCTATTCCTGCAAAGCATGGGGGAAATCATATATACCCCCACCAAGTAGTTTTTTTGCTTCTTTTAATTGGAGTAAATTGATTGCTTCCACCTTCCATCTTATGTGCCTTTCCAAATCACAGTACAAGCCTATAATATGGTAGTACATGGCACTATATTAGATGAAGGTGTGTCTGTTAGCATCATGTCTTCTACTACTTGGCAAGCTTTGGGTTCCCCACAGCTTGTGCGTGTCACCCAGAATTTGTTGGCTTTCAACAGAGGAACCAGTCAACCCTTAGGGATCCTTCCAAAGTTCCCTATTACTTTGGGAGGAAAGATCGTCTATATAGACATGATGGTAGTCTAAGGTCCCTTAGATTTCAATCTTCTCCTTGGACGCAACTATGTTTATGTCATGGGAGCCCTTGTTTCTTCACTTTTCCGTGTGGTTTGTTTTCCACACGAAGGGAGAATTGTGACTATTGATCAATTGGCGTTCATTGGTCACCAGGCACCTCCTTTGCAACCATCGTCCCCTATCAGGTCTTGTTTGCAAGCAGTACCTTCCCCGCCACAGGTCAATTATGTGGCTACCCATTCCGTCTCTGCATCTGTTGATGATCACACATATGGTATTTCACATTATGTATTGGGGGCATTGGAACCGATCTGTCTTTGGTACCAAATGACATGTATTCCTCCTATAGCGTGGTTCTTTCGTCTAGTGAAGACCTCTTGGGAGCCATGTTATCTTATGGGTCATGAACAAATGTTGTGAGGATAGTTCCTGGTCTTGTGTCAACCTCATTAAAAAATGAAACAAGGAGTTGTGAGGATAGTTCTTGGTCTTGTGTCAACCTCATTAAAAAATGAAACAAGGAGTCGTGAGGATAGTTCCTGGTCTTGTGTCAACCTCATTAAAAAATGAAGCAAGGATTCGTGAGGATAGTTCCTGGTCTTATGTCAACCTCGTTAAAAAAATGAAACAAGGAGTCGTGAGGATAGTTCATGGTCTTGTGTCAACCTCATTAAAAAATGAAACAATGAGTCATGAGGATGGTTCCTTGTCTTGTGACAACCTCGTTAAAAAAATGAAACAAGGGTCTCGAGGATAGTTCTTTTACTGTGCCCACCTCGTTAAAAAATGAAGCACCTCCCTTTTCCAAATCAAGTCTTTAATTAAGATCTCGTAAAATCCTAGTCGAGTATTTCCTAGATCTCGAAAGTGAATCTTCATTCCATTCACCTAGTTGAATGAAATAAAGCTTGGGGGGCATGTACCTCGAATTGAGTCATTATGCTGAGGGCATGCAAACTTATCTCAAGCATAGTTTTTCGTTTCAAGCTTGTGTAAACATGAAACTAAATCCAAGCAGAGTTCTCCATGGTTCAAGCTTGTGTAAAAATGAACCCATGCTCGATTTACATCTCATGATTACCATTTTAATCAACTAATTTATGCTAGATGAGCCTTGGTTGATTTATTCCATCGCCACCATCTCTTTGGCCGATCATATGCTTTCACTTGGTTGTTTTTTCCTTTCCTGAGGAACAACAGCAATGAGTGGTTTTATTAGCCAACCTCTTGACCGTTACATGTTTTGAGCAGTTCTTCCATTGTCAGAACCAGTTGCTACCCTTTATACCACTCGTTCCTCCAGGATGAGTCACCTTTAAGCTCTTTTCTGACTCGTAAAAGATGAAAAGATTGCCGAGTATTTTTTCCCTTTTTTTACTCGTTAAAGAGAATAAAAATGGGGGCTCTACTTTTAGCTCTTTTCTGGTGACTCTTAAAACACGAAAAGAATGTCGAACTCTTGTCGTTTTTGAACTCGTTAAAGGCTGCAAAACGTTGTTTACCCAATATACGTTTACCCCTTTTTTCAAGTAGGGATAAACTATTTACGAAAAAGGTACTCCTTGACTAAAATGGTCAAGCAGTTATCTCAAGTATTATTTTCTACCTTTTTGGGCTCAAGAGACACAAATGTACGAAAAGGGACAATGCAAAGTTTTCTTTTCATGTCTTTTTCAAACTCTCTAAACATGAAAAAGATACCGAGTTACACCTTTGTCGGACTCGTTAAAACATTAAACGACATCGGATTTGTCACCATGACGAACATGAGCTTCTCCTTCCTACGACTCATTAATCTTAGTAGGTCGGATTCATCTGCAGGATGGACTTCTATTACAAGCATATGATTTGTCAAGCTTGTGTAAAAATAACTGGGGTACTCGCCATAAATGGTGAGGGAAAATTGGAAGTATTTCATTAGTTGTATTCACTTGAGGCAGCATGTCGCTTTTAAACATTGACACTCATCTGCAATTCGTGTCTTGTTTTGGGACATCCTCACTCTGTCACTTGCCTCCCTGGGTTATGGGTTATCCATTTTAAACCTCTCATGTGATCTATGCCATATCACCATGACCTTTGATCCTATGATGTCAAATGCTGCCAAACTCCAGAGTCATGCCATCCACATGTTTAAGAAAAGTCTTCCTACCTGTACATTGTCTGACCATCTTGGATTACTCTCATTCATTGTGTTTCCCGTTTCATGTCGGTGATGAAGGATTCATTATGACCTTCCTTCAGCAGATCGCTTCCTGTCGACTTCAACTCATTATCCAGGAAGTTGATCTAGAAACTCCTTTCAAGTACCTTAGAGCTTGCATGCCTCAATGGAAATTTCTTCGCACTCGATGACAAGTTCACATCATTGGCTTTCGACAGGTGATTTCATGGGTGTTCGACATCAGTTCCTTTATTCACATTCTGTGAACTGTGCCGCTAGTACCTTGAGAGCCATTGTCATTACTGGTGGTTTCTCTCGCGCTTGTTAATAGTTCACATCATTGACTAGTAATCAAGCAACTTTCTAGCATGTTCGACTTCAACACATTTATTCATATGTTAGAATTTGTACTTTGATTGGGTCGTGTTGGAGCGCAAGACCCTGGGCTTAGATTACAAAAGTGTAGGTTGCGAGGAGTAATGAGTCATTCATGATTATGTACATAATCCTTTAGACGGATGGCTACGCCCATGCCATGGATCTTTTTCATATGATCCCTCTAGTCGGATGGCTGCGTCCATGCCGAGGATCCATGCTCATGATCTTTTTCTTGATGGATAAGTGCACCTATACCATGGCTTCATGTATTGTTATATGCCTCCCATGTTTATCAGGCATGACTATCAGATTTTAGATATGTACATGTATGCTTGCTTACAAGTTTTCCAACAACGGACTCTAGTTCCCTGCATCTACTTGTAAAGAATTTCACCCCTCACTCTAGTTTGGCCTTCACGCTTTAGGGGGCATCTATTACATGGTAATTTTTCACTGTCCCTGTACTCCCCATTCCATGATCCCGGAGGACCTCTACAGTGAACCCTACATGCTTTCCCATCATGAAGAAACTCCCACTATGTCCCTCTTCATGAGCAGTTTACCTTTTGCATCATTTCCCAAGAATCTTCCTTTTACCTGAGTTTACAAGACCGACGCTAATGACCATTTCATCCCCTGCGCCGATCTACAGAGTTTAACACCGGGACTAGCATCGATTAGTGCTATTGAGCCTTCTTTCAGTCGCGCCAGCCCTATTTTGGCAAGTTTTTTAAATATGGAGTCGAAGCTTCTAGGTCTGGAGGCTTCGTAACGGAAGTCCGGTAAATGGTTGGGCTGGATGGAGCTGAGGAAGTCAGTATGGGCTCTTTTCCCCTATTAGTATGGAGCTAACCCAAGAGATAAGGCCTCTCCCATGATAAGAGGAACCATCTCCCCTCCATCCAAGCTATATAAACCTCTCTTTTTCCTAAGCTAAATTAGTTTTGGAGCGAGTTTGAATGATCAATAAGACATCTATAGCTTGTAGCTTTATAGTGTATGTTTGAGGGAGAATATTGTGTTTTGGTTTGGTTTGAGACTAAAGGGAAGAGGCCTTGAAACTTCCATTGTTGGGGCCATCCATGAGATGCTAACAGAAGTGTGGGAACCCATATACGTTGGAGGAGACCAACAACGTCAAGGCATTGGTTGTAATCTCTTTCTGATTTATATGAATACAACTATTGATTGATTTCCTACATGAAGTGTTATCTTACATCTTTATGGCTTAATGTTCACGTTTGTTGTTGTTGTTTGTTTGCTTGTTTCAGGTATTTGAAGGAAGGAAACGAAAGATAGCTGGAGTAAGGAAGCAGGATCATCACCAAGAGAAATAACATTCTAAGAGGTAGGCCCTCTTATTTGATTCTAGCTTAAGGAGATTTTCCATAGATTGTTTGTTTGTGGCTAGACCCTCTCTCTCGGGCTAGAGGAATTGTTTGTGTCTACATTGAAGATTTACTCCAAATTCACCTCTTGTAGACAAACCTTCCGATCATGGATGGCCCCAACAATGGAAGTTTCAAGGCCTCTCCCCTTTAGTCTCAAACCAAACCAAAACGCACTATTCTCCCTCAAACATGCACTAGAAAGCTACAGGCTATAGATGTCTTGCCGATCATTCAAACTCACTCCAAAACTAGTTTAGCTTGGGAAAAAGAGAGGTTTATATAGCTTGGATGGAGGGGTGATGGTTCCTCTTATCATGGGAGAGGCCTTATCTCTTGGGTTAGCTCCATCCTAATAGGGGAAATGAGCCCAAACTGACTTCCTCAGCTCCATCAAGCCCAACCATTTACTGACTTCCATTACGAAGCTTCTAGACCTGGAAGCTTCGACTCCATATTTAAAAAACTTGCCAAAACAGGGCTAGCGCGACCGAAAGAAGGCTTAGTAGTGCTGATTGGCGCTAGTCCCAGTGTTAAACTCTGCAGATCGGCGCGGGGGATGAACTGGTCATTAGTGCTGGTCATGTAAACTAGGGTAAAAGAAATATTCTTGGGAAATAATGCAAAAGGGAAATGTTCTGCTCATGAAGAGGGACATGATGGGAGTTTCTTCATGATGGGAAAGCATGTAGGGTTCACTGTAGAGGTCTTCCAGGATCATGGAATGGGGAATACAGGGACAATGACAAATTACTGTGTAATACTCCAAGAATGAGGAAGAACATGTTGAGCATTTAACAATAGTATTGAGACTGCTAAGAAATCATCAATCTTATGCTAAACTTGGCAAGTGTAGTTTATTTCAGACTGAGGTACATTACTTGGGGCATTTTGTCTCCAAGGATGACATAGCAGTGGATCCAGAAAATATAAGGGCCATCATGGAGTGGGCAACTCCTAAGAATGTGGATGAGGTGAGATCATTTATGGGATTGGCAGGTTACTACAAGAGGTTCATCAAGACCTTCTCACGCATTGCATATCCTATCACATCATTACAGTGGAAAGGTAAGAAGTTCAAATGGACAGAAGAATGTGAGGCTAGTTTTGAGCAGCTTAAGCAGTTGTTGACACATGAACCAGTGCTAAAGATTGTGGATCCAGACAACGATTTTGTAGTGTGTAAAGATGCTTGCAAGAGAGGACTTGGTGGAGTTATCATGTAAGAAGGATAACTAGTGTGTTATGAGTCACAAAAACTGAATGAGCATGAGAATAACTATCCAATGCATGATCTTGAGCTAGCAACGACTTCACATGCATTGAAGTTATGGAGGCACTATCTTCTTGGTAGGATGATTACATTGATGAGTGATCATAGTGGGTTGAGATATTTGTTTGATCAATCGAATCTAAATTTCAGGCAAGTTAGATGGTTGGCTACCCTTATTGAGTTCAAATTTGAGATCAAATGCATCAAAGGAAAGGAGAGCCGGGTTGCAGATGCTCTTAGTAGGAAGGTACAGGGAAATCGTATAGCAGCTGTGAGCTCTTATGGGACAGAGTTACATAATAGGATTTTGCAGGCAGGACAACGGGATGACAAATACATGGAGATTATGCATAGGTTACAACAGAGCACAGATATAGGTACAAGTGCAGGTACAGGTATCGGTGATTAGGATGCAGATTACCGTCTGACGATAGATGGTTTGGTGAGATTTAGAGATAGGATCTATGTACCGAATTGTAGTGAGCTCAAGAATCTTATCTTGAGGGAGTTTCACACCAAGCCATACTCAGGTCATCCAGGATATCAGAAGACATTGACGACGGTAAAGAATTTCTACTATTGGCTGAATCTGAAGAAGGATGTGGTAGATTTCGTCGCTATATGTTTAAATTGTTAACTGGTCAAGGCGGAATGTAAGCATCCAGGTGGTTTACTACAACTTATAGCGATTCTAGAATGGAAATGGGAGATCATTTCCATGTATTTTATCACAGATCTTCTGAGAACTATAAACCCGCATCACTTTATTATGGTCGTGGTTGATAGGTTGAGCAAGGTAGCTCACTTCATTCTAGTAAAGAGTACATATTCAGCCAGTGAGATAACGCAAGTGTTCATTAGAGAGATAGTGAGACTGCACGATGTTCCAAATAATATTGTGTTGCATAGAGATGCAAATATCACGTCCAAGTTTTGGAAGGAGTTATTTGCAGACTTGGGTACAGAGTTGGCCTTTAGTACAACTTATCATCCGCAGATAAATGGACACACAAAGAGGGTCAACAAGATCTTGGAGGATATGTTGAGGATGTACGTGATGCACCAATAGAAGAAATGGGAGGAGTATCTTCCATTGGTTGAGTTTGCATACAATAATGGTTATCAGGAGTCATTGAGGATGAGTCCTTTTGAAGCATTATATGGGCGGAGTTGTAACAGTCCCATCACTTGGAGTGATCCAGTGAACAAGGTACTTATTGGATCGGACATGTTGGCAGAAATGGAGTAGGAAATGCATGTTATAAAGAAGAATCTAAAGGTAGCACATGATAGACAAAAGAGTTATGCGGATCAACACAGGGTGTTCAAGGAGTTTCAGGTTGGGGAGCATGTGTATTTGCGCATCAAGCCCAAGAAAAGCTCTTTGAGGTTTGGTTCATGTGCCAAGTTGGCACCATAGTATTGCAGGCCTTTCGAGATCCTTCAGAGGATTAGACCAGTGGTATATCGACTTGCACTGCCTCCAACAGTGAAAGTCCATGATATTTTCCGTATTTCATTGCTTAAGAAGTATATAAAGGATGTTGATCATGTTATTGATTGGTCTGTATTGCAGGTGGAGCAAGAAGGACAATTCCGATCAGAGCCTCAATGCATATTGCAGTGGAAACATCTCATGCTCAGGAACAAATCCATAGAGAAAGTTAAAGTGCAGTGGAAGCAGTTTGGGCTTGAAGAAGCTACATGGGAGATGACAAATCATATGTGGGCCCTGTATCCTTCATTATTTGCGGGTTGAGGCAAAGCATTTTTGGTTTGATGTTGGTATATGTTTGGAATATGCTTTGCTGATGTTATGGTATATGTATGGATATGTATACGGGTGTAAATACAACCATGAGATAAGTTATAAAGCTCTAGTAAGTGGTATGGGTGTCATATTATTATGGTTGTTATATTGTCATGTTGTTATGATGTTTTGCTTTTGAGCAAGTCTTTCATTGTAAATACTGCAAGGAGCTAAGTTATAAAGCTCTATACGTAGTATGTTTGCTTGTTAGTGGTTTTGTTGAGGTCTTGGTGTGGTTTAACACTGAGGATGGCATTCCGCAAGGGGGAGGCTTCTGTAACAACCTTGGTAAAAATTTCATGTATTAAAGTTAATAAAGGCAAAATAAGACCACGGTTAAGGGACACTTACTCGAAGCTGAATGTTGGGAAAATATATCCTAGTGGGCATCCCTGGATGTGTGTTTTGTCTAAGGAAAACTGGCAAAGGCTAAGGCTAAGGCATTAAAAGGCAACAAGGAATTTTTGGCACATTTATTTATGAAAATAAAGGAAAATAGGAGAAAAGGAAGGTAAAACGTCACACGTTGCATGTGAGGAGGAAATTGAAGGAACATAATGGAAAATGAAAAAATTAGAGGCCTCATTAATAAAAAGGCTTTTGAGGGTGAGTGGGAAAGCTTTTTTGCTAACCTTTTTTCAGTTGAGTTTCAGAGCACTCTCATTATTTTCTATCTCTCTCTCACTTTTGGTCACTTAGAGTTTTCTTAGAGCACTCTAGCTTTGGATCAAGGAAGGAAAAGCAAGCAAAGGGAAAGGAAGGAAAGCAAGGATCAAGGAAGAAGAGCAAGATCAAGTAGGTTCAACATGAATACTTGTATGTAACCTTTTCCATGTGTGATTTCCTAGTTGGTTTGGACACGCATGGCTTTTCATGTTGGTGTATGGTTCTCCTGTTGTTGTAGAAATTTTGAATAATAAACACATATTCAATGGAGATTATCCTGATCATGTACTATTGCGGAATACATACACAATACATAAGCTCCTCTACATTGATCATCAATATAGCATTATCAATAACAATAAAACATCAAGAGCATTCACACATTAACACAGTATGTAACCCGGGGAAAGCTTACAGCTGAAAACCCCACACTATCTGTATATTAATGATTGAGAACATGTAACATTACAATAGTCAATACTTCTCACAAGTATCCAGCACTATCTCCACCTGTTAAACACAATACAACTTAGATCTGATCTCCAAATCTATTCCACTGCTTGCCTGCCTCCACTGCTCAATACCTGCACAAGAATGGATGAGAATGGTTGAACCAA
>APFE030991205.1:21485-31934 GCA_000404065.3 Pinus taeda
TGACATGCAACTGAGTTAACTGATGTATTATTTAGTTGCATTATGAGTTAATAATTAGTTTAACAACTCATCATTAGTCTATTTGCAGTTAGACTAATTACAACTAGTTTAACAAAGTCAAATTGAACACAACTCCATCAACTCCACAATCAACTCCACCAAACTCAACTGATTGAGTTCTAACTGAAGTCATGCATGCAACAACTCAACTAACCCACAAAGAAAACATATTTCCTTCTGACAGCTGCATTTGCCACATCTGTAGCTCAAACTGAAGTGCTCTAAGAGAATAAGATAAAGTTTCTAGTCTAAATATTATTATAAGCTAATAATATTTGACTGCTCTATAATTAGACTTGACAGTGTCACCGTTGTTGTCTAAAAATAGAAGTCCATCTTTTTTTTCCAACTTGATCAATCATCCATAAACAACAACCTGCAATCCATAGACATGATCCATATGTCTAAAAATAGACAAAATAGACTTTGCGCCATAATTTGCCTGCGGGCCCACTTAGTGAAGGCGACTCTTTTCACTAAGCTCCATCATCTTGTTGCAATCTCAACAAAATACATGAAAGAATGTGATTGCAATCATGTTTTTCATGTACTTCTCATTTTCATATAGCATGATCCATCGAAAGTATGCAACATGAGCACTACTTAAATGAAAAATAAAATAAGCATCCAACGAGTGTTTCCACTTGAAATTTGAGTAAACCCATAGGGAGATAAGTTGAAAATATGAGTTGAAAAAACAGTTTTTTATTCTTTCCCTCTAAAATTTGATGATGTAATCTAATCTTATTTTATTATTTCCAATAATAATTTTCTTAGGAGGCCCATTTTGGACCTCAAAATTCCCCTAATTTTTAGGATCAATTTTTTTTTTAATTTGAAAAAAAAATGGCATTTTTCTCTTCTTTTTCTCTTTTTTACTTCTAATTACTTTATCTCCTTTTAAAATTGATATGAAATTATATTATCTAAATATTTTACCTCTTTTTAAAGTTGTTACGAAGATTGAAATTGTATGATGGTATGACAATTTAAATAAACAGCATGGTATATTTATTTTTGTTTGTTTATATAGTCGACATTTTTTTCTTTTAAGATTATTTTATTTTATTTGAAGAGGGAGACTTTGAGCAAAGGACACTTATTATATATATATATATATATATATATATATTAAACTATTAATAATATATATATAATATATCTTATATATATATATATATATATATAGTGCACATTAAAATGACTTTTTTTATTATTAATATATTTCTAAGTATAGTCAATATCAGTTAACATAGATCTTGAAATATTTTATTTAAATCCCCCGTTGAAATATTTTTTAAAATTATAAGGTTTAAACATTTTACTTGCATTTTTTTACTTCTAATTAGTTTACTTCTTTTTAAAGTTGATATGAAATTTTATTATGGCCATATGGAAAACTTAGTAAACACACAACATATTTATTTTTGTTTTTAATTATGGTTGACATTGTTTTTTTATTTAGAGAATAGTTTATTTTATTTGAAGAGGGGCAAGTGTCAACTCCATGTTGAGCTCAAACAAACTTACACATATCCATCATACTGGGCTGTAGAATGAGCCTCTTGGCTCAAAACTCTGGCAACTCAAGAAAGTCAGACTTTGATTGATCTAGAACTTCTATTGATTGTTTTTAGGATCAAAGTTGCTTTAGAATTGACAAGCTTTTATGAATAAGATTTAAAAAATAAGATTTCAATATGCATGGAATTTAGATTATGGCGAACTGAAAATTTCATTAAATCTCTTAAAAGGTTGTTCCAAAATAAAAAAATAAGATATAGATTTATCTTCAAGAACATATGTTCCCTTAAAAATGCAGGATAAGGTAAGTATGAATCAGTAAACTAAAAAGTCAAATCCATGCATGAAAGAGGTCCTTTATCTCATAAACCTCTAAATCTTGTAAAGTTATATCTCAGTTTAAAAACTATTTAAACTACAATTTTAAATAAAATTATTATTATTTTAAAAAATAATTAGTTTTATATATAATACTTAGAATTGTTGAGGGTGTAGCTTAATTGGCGATCATTTTCGTATCAAGTATTAAAGGGTTTTATTGTACAAGAGTAATGGAGACGCAAAGAGAGCTTGTGCAACACTAAATCACGAAGCTGCAAAGGATCAGTAAACTAAAAAGTCAAATCCATGCATGAAAGAGGTCCTTTATCTCATAAACCTCTAAATCTTGTAAAGTTATATCTCAGTTTAAAAACTATTTCAACTACAATTTTAAATAAAATTATTATTATTTTAAAAAATAATTAGTTTTATATATAATACTTAGAATTGTTGAGGGTGTAGCTTAATTGGAGATCATTTTGGTATGAAGTATTAAAGGGTTTTATTGTACAAGAGTAATGGAGACGCAAAGAGAGCTTGTGCACCACTAAATCACAAAGCTGCAAAGGATCATGGTCTTACAATATCAGCGTACACATAAATCCCCTCTCGCAAGAAATGATGGAATATACAAATTCTTCCACATTCGACCATGCCCGATATCTAAAATAGGGCAAGAAATTGTTCTTGAATATGTATTCACTGGTGGGATGTTGTAGCGATGAGGTCACACACAGGTACAAGGGAAAGACGATGATCACCGAAGACGAACACTATGAATCCCTTCGCCATTACAAGGTTAAGCTGATGTTCTAGACTTGCGAGTTGGTCTCTATTATGGATGTGGCCACTATCATTGGGGCTAACCCTAGCCACATCATTGCAACTTTCATGTCAGCCTATGGTGTTGTGGTTGTCTCCTCCACTATAGCCAAGCCTCGATCTCACACTGATACCCTCGCTCCAGCCTTCGACGACGGGGCTGTTGGAGATTTGCATGTTTATGACAAAGGAAATGTTCTTGGAGGGTTTCATTTCATTATGATTTTCGACTCTGTTGATGAATCTACACTTTTAGTGGGAATTAGTTTCCTTTCTCATGAGGGTGTAAAGAAATCCGTCCAACTTTAAGATCTGGCCAATCAGAGGAGTTCTTATTGTTTTTAGAATCTTTCCTGTGGCTCAAATGAGGGTTTATACTAGATATAGTGGATTTTCTGATCTTTATATGACCATTCATAGGGGATTCCTTCTACATGTTTGTCAAAGACTCAAATCTCATCTCTTCACTTGCTGCCAAAATCCTAGATCAACTACGAATCTCCTTTGGCAATTTTCGGCTCGTATATGGTGGAAGACGACTTTAGGACCTGAAACCCATCAAAGATTATAACATAGCCAAGGCCTAAGGATGCCTCTATTTCTCTAATCACTAGATTGATAGGTGGAGCCAAAGGATGGGTGCCTTCCTCCTCCCAAGCCAAGACTTTTAAGGAAGTCCTAAAGCCTAGTCACTCATCTTCAAACCCTAAAGATCGATCAAGGAAAGAATTCATTGTGAAACATGTAATGGATACCCCATCCCTTGAAGTGAAAAATGTCTTAAACAACTTTGACGATGAGTGATTATTTGTCATTTTAATGGATTTTGGCCCTTGGCATCTGCTCTCTAGGAATGGGTACACTAGAACTGGTCAAATAACATAGATTTTTTATTATGCTCAAAAGGATTATTTTTAGTGTTCTTAAAAATTTTAGAGGATCGATATAAGTTTTCGACCAAGGATCCTTGTTTGAAGGCCATTCTAGCCTCTCAATGCAACCATGGTTTCTTGACTTTAGTCCTTTGCCATGACGGCTTTGGCAACTCCAATATGGGTAAGGCTTTCTAACTTTCCCATCCATTTGACACATCTGGATATCTTAAAAGACGTGGGAAATTTAATAGGTTGCTTCATCAATATAGACACTAAAAGGATTTCAAAAGGAATTCCCACATTTTTTCGCATATGTGTTGAAGTGGACCTAAGTAAAGATTTGCTGACTAAAATCCTACTCGAGTGGAGGGGTAAGGTTTTTATGCAATTGTTGGATTATAAAAATACTACTTTCCACTGCAATACTTGTCAACAACCCAAACATCTTCAAAATGTATGCCCCCTTTCGCAAGTTCTCCCGAGGATTTGAAGAAAACGAGTCATGGATGGAAAGATCCGAAGAGAGAAAAAGGGTCCAAGAATACTTTAAGTCAAAAGTAGGACAAACCTCAACAACAGGAGGCATCTATTGCCAAATCAAATCCTCCAAACTCAGCTCAGCCACAGGAGGCACCATCTCATCCCTCGGCGGAGGAGACCCATACTTTAAATGAAAATGAAAGAGACTTAACCATAATTGGTGCTTCTGCAATGGGTGGGAAAAAATGTACCCACGAGTCAGATCAATTAGATAGTGACAAGGAAACAAAAAATATGGCAGAACCTTTGGTAGTGGAATTATCTCAAAGAAATGATGTCAATGTAAATTTTTCCCTGATAATTCTATGGAATGGATTGATGTCTGCAAAAGAAAAATAAAAAGTAAAAATCCATGATCAATCTTGGGATATGATACAAAGAATGTAGTAAAGGTAGTTTGTTATACTGTTTTTATCAGTGATGGATGATATGTTGTACTCTGATATTTTGAGGGAATTTAAACTAGCAATTGCACCAGATGTTGAAAAGGAAATGTCGTAAGGCAGTAGCATAGGAACCAATATCATAGAAGAAAGAAGATGTGACTAGAGTACTCCAAAGGGAGATGGGAGATAGGGGCACCCTACCTACCTACATAAATGTCTAAACTGAATGTGGTGTCATCATCTGCAATGGTGGCCAATTATGTGAGGCAAGGATTTTACGAGGAGGCGCTGACTTTTAATTGTGATATGAAAAAAAAGGTACCCAACCTAACCATTTCACATTCCCCGGTGTTCTCTCCACATGTGTTACTTTGGTAGATCTGGAACATGGCAAAGGATTCCACCATGACATAATTGCTCGTGGGCTGCAGTGTAATTCCATTGTTGGGAGTTCTCTTATAAGTATGCATGCTAAATGTGGTTGCATAAAGAATACACAATAGGTATTTGATAGAATGTGTGAATGAAATCTAGTATCTTGGAATGTTATGATATCAGGGTATGTAGAGGATGGGAATGTAGATGAGGCCATGAAATTTTTTCTTCAAATTCCTGAATGGGACATGGTTTCATGTACTATAATACATGTTGGATATGCACATAAGGGGTACCTTGATAAGGCTATGGAGCTATTTCTGCAGATGCTGATGCCCATAAAATTTCTTAACGAGATGTTGTCTCTTGGACTTCTATTATAGTAGGATACAATATTCTTAGATTTGGCAAGGAAGCCCTTCAACTACTTGAATATATGCAACACTCTGGCATAAAACCCAATAGTGTCACCTTTGGTGGTGTTCTGTTTGTATGTGTCCATGCAGGTTTAGTTAACCATGGTTGGAAATACTTCTATTCCATGAATAAAGATTACAATATCATCCCTACAATAGAGCATTATTGTTGTATGTTTGATCTTCTAGGCTGCAATTGACACCTTTACGGGGCACACAATTTTATCAGCAACATACCTTTAGAATCTCATGTAGTTGTATGGGGGTATTTTCTCAGTGCATGAAAAATCCATAACAATATAGTGCTTGCTAGACATGCAACAAACTTTCTTTTTGAGTCAAACCCCCAAAATTTTGTACATTATATGTTTTTTTCAAACATATATGCAAAATATATAAGGTGGGATGAAGTAGAAAAAGTAATAAATTTTATGAAAGACCAAAAGGTTGAAACAATACCAAGGCATAGCTGGATTGAGATTAATAACAAGGTATATTCATTCCAAGTAGGAGAATGAATACACTCACCAACACCAGATTTTTTTGTGCAATTGCAATAATTGGATGAAGATATGGAGATAGCATATGTGCATAACCAAACATTTCATTGCATGATGTGGACAAGGAGCAGAAGAATTATGCTTTGTTTCATCATATTGCAAAGATAACTATTGCATTTTGGCTTATTAATACTTCTCATGTCTAGCTATTCAAGAACTTTCACATTTGTGCTAACTATCCTTCACCTTTTCAAGGATGGGCTCTATGCTTGTGGAGTTTTTCATGATGTTAAGGAGATAATGATTCAACATCAACTTGTGTGGCAACAATCAGATCTATTAGTAGATTTGCAGAGGTAAGATGTCCTATTTACGATTAATTATGTTGTTAAGAGCATTGTTTGAGACTGTCTCCCTTTATGTTGTAGTTTTGAAGCTTGAAATTTTATGAATGTTAGGTTCAATGAAGCGAGGTATTCCACCCATGCACAAATGGTTTCTATTCCTACTGTACTTGTCTACACCTAACATAATCACCCCTAGCATGTGTTTAATAGTTGGTTTATTTGGTCACTTGGGAGAAAGTTCAAGTGCATGGAGGGAGTGGTTGTGCATGATATACGAGGAGTTCATGCACGAAAAATGAATAATTTATGATTGATTGCATTATGAAGAGAATTGTTTGGGAACGTCTCCTTTAGGTTCTAGATATTGATGCTTGAATTTTTTGTGATGCTTTTCAATCAAGTGAAGGATTTCACTGATGCACAAATGGTTGTTATTCCCACTTTACTTGTCTACACCTAATTCAATCATCCCTAACGTTTGTATCTAATTGTGGTTTTATTTTCTTGTGAACGAGAAAGTTCAAGCACATTGGAGGGAGTGGTGGTTCTTGAAGGCATTATAAAAGGGGATGATATGCAAGGATCTCATTCCTACTAGATGAAGAGCCTATGATTGACCTATTCACTAACACTCTTTGGAGTTATTTCCTTTAGATTGTAATATGTAGATGTTGGAGCTTGATATTTTTTTTGAATGTCTAGGTCAATGAAGCCAGGGATTCCACCTATGTACAGATGGTTATTATTCCTACTCTATTTTTTTGCACCTAACTCAATCACCCCCAACATTTGAATCTGATGTTGGGTTTATTTTCTTGTGAGGGATAAAGTTCAAGCACAATGGGGGTAGTTGTTGTGCAGCATGCTCAAAGCCTAGAAGACATTATAAAAGGGGATGATACACAAGATGCTCATGCCTGCAGAATGAAAAGTAAATTGATCTTGTGCACTGCCCTTGAGAAGGATGTGATGGGATTTGACTTTGCCTATTGGCTTGGATTCTTGATGATGGGAGCTACAAATATTAAATTTAAGGCGTGTGTGAGTGATGGTAGGGGACATATTTTTGTATTTTCTAGGGATTCAATGATAGCTTTTGGTGAACACAATTACGAGACATGATGGTTTATAGAACAGACTAATGCTTTATTGTTAATGTGATGCTAGGACTTTCAAATAGTCAAATGTTTAGTGGCAATGATATAGTTACATGAATTTGTCAATATTTTTTAATTTCTTTTGATTTATGGTTTTGATTGCCTAATTAAATATGTGTTATATATTTCCAAAACCCAGTTGTTATAAATTTCCAAACTCTTATCATTGTTTTGAGTGGGTGGTCAGTTTGATGTTCCTACTTGAGCAGTTAGTCCAAGGAATTGATTCCCAATGATATTCTTAATTGAGTAGTTAGTTGGCATCACTATTAACATACACGTCAAATAATTGTGAGATCCAAACTCGTTTAAGGGCTTAATAAGGAATACAACAACAAGATGCCATTAAATTGCATTCATAATCAAAATTTTCCTCATTCATTATCTATTATCCCCTCCCTATGTTAAAGTTTTTGATTGAAAACCCCTTAGTGGGGATAAAGTGGCAACATAACTCAATTCAGAAAGGGAAATAGTCCTTATGACAAATTTTGAGGAGGTTCTTGTTAAAATTCCATTATATGGTAAACAAACCTGCAAACTATAGACCCTACATCCTGGAAATTCCATGAACTCTCAAAACTGTTTTTTTTTTATGCTATATCAATGAACACATAGCTAATTGAATATATGAATCAAAAAGAAAAAGTGTATAACACTCAAAACTCCATATATTAACTCATAACAAGAGATCACATTTTTGTCTCTCTTACTAAGACTCTAAGACTTGTGTAGAGAGAAAACATGGAAGCTTCTAGAAAATAGGCTTAGAGCAACAAATAAAACTATGATTCACGATGGGAGAATCAGACTGCGAGACTGACTAGATACTAGAGCTTCGTCGATATCTCGTTGGTTAAACAGTTGCCGACAAATTGAGGGAGTGTGAGTTGGTGGCATTGGAAACGAAAGGAAATATTGTTCAGCCGAGGCCAAATCCCATGGCAGTGAGCTTGAACACCCTCTCATTATTGTAGATCATCCTTTGAGCTCCGACATGGTGACATTGCTAGGGTTTTTATCTTGTCTCGAGTCCATAGTCATGCCTTCAAGCTCTAAGATGGTGATGTTGTAAGGGTTTTGATATTATCTCTGATCAATTGCATGGGCTTAGGTTCATAAATTTGACACCCCCATAGGGTTAACAGGCATTATCAACATTCGACGAATAAATCTCGATAAAGAAATGGAAGTCTGGAGACATTGGCTATTATACATCTTTCTAAGCTTGGTTGCCTCTATCGATGCATCAAAGTCGTCGATCCTCCAATAGGAGTCTTTTTCCCATTCTTTCCTCCAAAACTAGGGTTCATCATCTCTGCTAATCAAACCCCTTCATTGTCTCCTCGCATTTGGGAATATGAGTTGTCAAATGCAAATGTGAAGTTCAAGCTCACCATCATCGGGGGTTATATGGAATGTCTTCTAACTGTATCAATTTGAAACAATTGAAACTGTACAATCTAACAACACAATATTCTTCAATCGTCTATTATTCAATTCGACAGTGCAGACCAGTGTAGAGTGACAACTAGGGGAGTTCTTCTCAGAGTTGAACGGCTTATGGTGTAATTAAATAACATCTATTTAACTACATAATTTATATTAATGACTTTCAGTATCATTATTTATTAATCTTATAAAATGTTTTTTCTTAAACAATTTCAAGTTCATTTTGATGGTTTTTAATAGTAGTAACATCAATTTATTTTAAAAGTAGTTATGTCCTTTTTTTCTTTTTAATTAAATTTATCAATGAAAAATTGTAATTAGAAGGATTAAACTAGTTATGATTTTTTGACTATATGGTATTGATAAGCCATGATATGCTAACAAAGCCTACTTAGAGATATTTTTAATATTAGTTACACATCAAATGTTGATATTTATCTCAAAATATTTATTGAGCTGATTATTTGGACATATAATATTGATAAACCATGATATTGACCCATAATATTTGTATAGCCCAGCTATTTATATTTGACCATACACTTAACCACAATCCATAATAAATCCCCATATATAAGATTCATATATTAGTCATATCGAAGGGAGTGTATATATATACTTTTATAATTATTAATAATAAAAATTATTATTAATTAATAATTATTATAATTATTTAACTCACTCACACCATTTTATATCCTAATACCAGTTAAAATAAAAATTTATAATAAATTGGTATACATATAAATTAATTACCACTATTTTATTTATATAACTATATCCATCTATATTTTTTTAACAAAATATAAAACAATTATTCTTGAACAAAATAGAAAACCTCCTCGCTAGGAAAAATGCTCATTCTCAATATTGTTTGGTTCAAAATTCCGTGACCATTATAAAAGTCTATGCCTTTTATATCATATCAAAGTCTTTTTATTCATATTATCTATCTCACCTTCCATAGCCTCACAACAATGTGCATATGATCTACAAGGTATGCTATGGTTAGGGGATTATATCGTTGAATTTAGGATGCGTATTAAATGCGAGAAGTGAAGACATCATGGTTGGCAAGAGCCAACCGTTCTCTAGAGAAAGAATATAGGCCTATCATATCAAATTTTGTGCCAAAAGATATGCCTCAAGAGTGCTAAGCAGCTAAAGGACAGGATGTTTCACCATCACAAATTAGGATGGAATTCGGTTTATAACCCTGGAAGTGCAGTTAAATTTCTTACCTATCAAATAAATTGTTTTATACTGTGTTTATGTGTGACCAGAAATATTATTGTATCCTATAGTCTAAGCTTGTGAAGGTTCCACAATGAGTTTGGCATCCCCAATACGAAAAAACCAAGGGTTTGTTGTGATAATACTCATTTCATCAATTAAATTTGTACTAATAACATATCTAAATTTAGACAAGATGTATTTTCCATGGGATGTAATTCTTTAACATCAATATCAACATCAACATTTTTTAAATGATAATCCGTGGTGCAGACCAATGTAGAGTGACATTGGGAGAGTTCTTAAAAGAAAACGTTTACTTTATTATTATTTTTTAATGTATAATTAATTTAAAAAAATAATATTATTGTATTAAAATGATTTATATGATAATGAAGCATTATTTTTGGTTTCAAAGGTGTCAGCTAAAAATTTTTCTTA
>APFE030991206.1:0-12571 GCA_000404065.3 Pinus taeda
TTTCCAGCATTGTGCAATGCAAACCAGACTCTGTTGTCCACCAAGAATTGGTTTCATTATCCTTCACAAAACATTACAAGTGTTATATGTCAATGATGTTGTTAGAGCATAACAGTGCGCAACGGAATATAAAGACACATACAGTATAAAAACATACACAAATGACACAGTGATTTAACATGGTTCACCTAACCAATCTGGGTTACGTCCACCAAATAGAGGCATCGACAATCTTATTATTAAAATAGGATATTACAATAATTCATTTCCTCACACTCTCTGCCTCATCCCAATATCTGTACGGGCATATATTTTATAGCTAAGAGAATCTAACTGACTCATAAATCCTCTCACAACAAATATAGGATGCATTAAATCTTTCCCAACAAAATAGAGCTAATATAGCAACAAATCGTATTGTTGTCACCTGCATGAGATTTTAGCCCAATTTATTAAAACGGAAAATCTCAACAATCTCCACCTTGACAACAATTAGCCTAATACCCTGTTTCTTTATTATTTTTATCTTTTCTGCAAGCCAAGAGAAGCCAAACACCAACGTAGCTTCTCTAACAAAACTGGTTTCATGAACATGTCTCCACAGTTCTCCTTTGTATGCAGCTTTTCAAGAGAGACTCCCCGTTCAGTGATAACCTATCTTAAAAAATGGTACTTGATCGGTATATGCTTTGATTTACTATGATAGGCCAGATTCTTAGCCAATTGTATTTCACTTTGACTATCACAAAATAACTTGATGTTGTCCTACAACCTACCAAACTTACCAAATAAACCTTTCAACCAAATCGCTTCTTTGCAAGCATGAGAAGCAACAATGTATTCTGATTCAGTAGTGGATAAAGCAACAATGTTTTGTAGCTTTGACATCTATCTAATAGCTCCACCTGCAAGAGTAAAGACATACCCTGATGTTGACCTTCTCTTATCCAAATCACCTGCAAAATTGGAATGAGCATATCCGCAAACAAATTCACTACTCTTATTATATGTAATACAATAATCACTTGTGCCTCTCAAATACCGAAGCACCCATTCCACTACTGGCCAGTGTTCTTTACCTGGATTTGCCATATACCTGCTGACAACCCCAACTGCATGTGAAATATTTGGTTGAGTATAAACCATCACATACATCAAACATCCTACTACATTGGCATATGGAATTTGAGACATATATTCCTTTTCTTCATCTGTATTAGGACATAAACTAGAAGAAAGCTTAAAATGGGAAGCTAAAGAAACTGACACAGGCTTCACATTATTCATACCAAACCTCAAGAGTATTTTCTCAACATACTTCTGTTGTGATAGCCACATCTTACCATTGCTCCTGTCTCTGAAAATCTCCATGCCCAAAATCTGTCTCGCTGCTCCCAAATCTTTCATATCAAATGTCCTTGCCATTTCAGCCTTTAACCTGTTGATCTCTTCTATTATTTTGCTTGCTAAAAGCATATCGTCTACATACAACACTAAGATAATGAATATGCCATTACTTAACTTCTTAAAGTAAAAATAATGATCATATTCACTTCTTATATATTTTTGACTCAACATGAAAGAATCGACTTCTTGTACCATTGTTGAGGCGACTGCTTTAGGCCATGCAATGACTTCTTGAGCCTGTAGACAAATTTCTTATTGCGATGATTAACAAACCCTTCCGGTTGTGCCATGTAAATTTCTTCATCTAAGTCTCCATGTAAAAATGTAGTCTTAACATCTAGTTGTTGCAATTCTAAATCAAGCAAAGCGACTAATGCTAACACAATTCTAATTGAAACTATTTTAACAACTGGTGAAAATATCTCATAAAAGTCAATGCTTGCTTTCTGAGAAAACCATTTTCCGACCATCCTCGCTTTGTACCTGTCTTATGTATCATTCACACCACGTTTCAGCTTGAAAACCCATTTACATCCCACAATTTTCCCGTCTTTCGGAAGTTCAACCAGATCCCATGTGCCATTCTTACCTAAGGCCATCATTTCGTCCTTCATATTTGCTTTCCAATGTTCACTTTTTGAACCTTCTACAACTTCCTGATAGCACAGAGGTTCATCATTGTTAGCAGTAAATGCAACTGAGGTAACATAATCATCATACCTTTTCGGAGGGCGTTTGATTCTTGTAGACCTCCTTAAGGATGTTTCTGGTGCTTCCACAATTGGCTGACTACAATCTGTAGGAACTTCTTCATGATCAGCATCTGAGACCTGTTCATGATCTACATTTGAACCTTGTTCATGATCTGATTCTAAAACCTGTTCATGACTAGTATCTGAACTATGGTCATCATGACTATCATTAGAAGTGCTTTCAAACTGAATGTGTTGAAAGTCAAATACATCATCATGTTTCAATTTATTATCTACATCTAACTGTACAAGAGAGGATTCATTAAACTTTACATCTCTGTTGATGATGATCTTATGGGTAGTAGGATCCCACAATCTATATCCCTTCTTTCCATCACCATATCCGACAAAGATATACCTTTTATACTTTGGATCTAATTTAGTTCGCTGATGTTTAGGCACTAGAGCATATGCATCACAACCAAACACTCTGAGTTTAGAATAATCACAAGGGTGACCTTTCCATACCTCTTGAGGAATCTTGCAGCCTATCGTCGTTGATGGTGATCGATTTATCACATAACAAGCCATAGCCACCGCTTATGTCCACAACTCCTTCTGCAAACTAGCATTACTCAACATACTCCTTGCTCTCTCTAAAAGAGTCCTATTCATGCGTTCAACAACTCCATTTTGCTGAGGAGTATAAACAGTGGTCTTATGTTTCTCGATCCCTGCATCCTTGCAATAACTTTCAAACTCCTTAGAAGTAAACTCACCACCATTGTTAGTTCTTAAACATTTTATAGTTCTACCATTGTTGTTTTCTACCAATTCTCTAAACTGCTTGAAAACTGTAAAAACATCAGACTTCCTTTTCAACATGTAGACCGATACTTTCCTAGAAAAATCATCAATAAACGATACAGAATATGATGAGCCACCATATGAGGTTGTAGGGGATAGACCCCAAACATCTGAATGGATATAATCAAGTATTCCTTTACTAGTATGTTTGCCTTTTTAAACTTTTGCTTACTTTGTTTTCCAAACAGACAATGTTTATAGAAATCAAACTTTCTAGACCTTAGATTAGGAAGTAACTTGCGATCAGCCAAGACTTTTTATCCTCTTTTGCTCATATGGCCCAACCTTTGATGCCATAAGCGAATAGAACTGTTGTCATGTTCCGACACTGTAGACACATGATCTGACCCTATTCTTCCTTCTAACTGAAATAGATTTCCTACCTTCTTAGCTTTCATAACTAGTAAAATACCTTTGTAAATTTTCATTACTCCACCTTGAATTATAGTTTTATATCCATTTGTATCAAGCGCTACTAGTGAAATTAGATTTTTCCTTAATTCTGGTACATATCTTACATCCGTTAACATTTTGGTTGTCCCATCAAACATTTGCAGCTGTATACTCCCAATTCCCACAATATTACATGTGACATCATTACCCATGTACACGACTCCATCATTAATTGATTTATACATCTTAAATCATTCTCTATGAATACACATGTGGTTTGATGCACCAGAATCTAATAGCCAATGTTGATCATGATTTGACAAATTAACTGATAACACTTCATCACTCATACCCGAACTAGATGCCGAACTTGTATCTGTTGTATTTGCTTCCTTCTTCTCTATCGAAGAATCTTCTTTAGAAGTTTGTTACTGCTTCGAGCAGTCCTTCTTCAAATTCCGCGATTTGCCACAAAACCAACACTTTACCTTACTCTTCTTCCCTTTTGACTTTGAATGTGAGTCGCTCTGCCTACTGAAGCGTCTTTCTTTAGAACGACCTCTGACCATCATTGCTTCTGATATAGAGGTTTATAAATTCGTCCTTCTCCTTATTTCTTCAGATAATAAAGATGCAACTACATCATCAAACTCAAGGGTTTCTAATGAACTAAGACTTATAGAATTAACAATATGATCCCATGACTTGGGCAACGAGCACAATAAAGTAATAGCTTTATCTTCTAATGGAAATTTTACTTCTATAAATTCTAATTGCACCAGGAGAGTATTAAAAGAATTCAAATGATTAGTAATCGATGTACCTTCCTTCACTCGCAAACTGTACAACTGTCGCTTAAGGAGAATCCTATTGGTTAAGGATTTTTTCATGTATAGCTTCTCAAGCTTTGTCCACAAACTAGCAGCTGTTTTCTACGACACGATATTAAACAAAACATCATCCGCCAAACACAACTGAATAACACTCACTGCTCTTTCATCCATCTCGTCCCACTCATCATCTATTATGTTGTAAGGTTGTTTGGATTTGCCCATCAACACCTTTGCCATGCCTTGTTGCACAAGGAGATCGTACATCTTCACCTTCCAGATCTCGATGTTGTTCTTGCCACTGAACTTCTCGATCTCAAAACGAGCACTCTGAGTTTTCACCATATTGTATCAACCAAAAACAATCTCCAATGCCAACTTGTTAATTAATCAAATTAATATCTAACAACAAAATTCCTTCGCCTTCTACTGTACTGCCTTTACCTCTCAAAAAGTCGCTCTGCTGTACAAAACTACAGATTACACAAAAAAAAAATAATAAAAATTGCAGTTTTATCAACACAGTCCTCGGTTGGCACACTGATCGTGACTTGGCGCTACCTTATCAGCAGACAAACCATGCCGGAAGCTAAATCGCTCTAAGTACCGAAATTGGCGTGACTATTCCCGTCGGATCCGCGCCAATCCGTTCACTGCAATATATTGGCGCGACTGTTTCGCCCGAAACTGTGCCAATCGCCGAATCTTGGAAAAAACTCCACCTACAGCTCTGTCGCACGCACGCACCCGCTCCAACATGCTATGATACCAATTGTTAGAGCATAACAGTGCGCAGTGACATATAAAAGACACATACAGTATAAAAACATACACAAATGACACAATGATTTAACGTGGTTCACCCAACCAATCTGAGCTACGTCCACCAAATAGAGGCATAGGCAATATTATTATTAAAATAGGAGATTACAATAATTTACTTCCTCACACTCTCTACCTCATCCCAATATCTATACGGGCATATATTTTATAGCTAAGAGAATATAAGTGACTCATAAATCCTCTCACAACAAATATAGGATGCATTAACTCTTTCCCAACAAAATAGAGCTAATATAGAAAAAAATCCTATTGTTGTCACCTACATGAGATTTTTACCCAATTTATTAAACCTGAAAATCTCAACAGATGCCAGATAAAGTAATTTAATGGAAATGAATTCTAAGTTGACAAAGAGCCTAAAATATAATGACCAAGTTAGATGGATAGGAAAATTAGGTTATATCAAAGGAGGTAGATTATGGTAAATTTTGGTAGACATTACAATCTTTGTGATTGTGAATAGTTGAAACATTATGACATCAACAAACTATACTGATGCTACAGAAAGCGTTACAATTCTATGTCAATACAGAGGGCATTAGACCTACCAAATCAACTATTACGTGGTTTGTAGACGTTATATGTGAGGGAACATTTTATTCCAACCAAGAGATGCCAGCGGCATGCCGAGAAAATAATGGTAGAGAAATATATATGCGAGCGACCAAACCTGCATAGTCAAAACAACAAAACTGTTATACATCGGAATATGCTAGAATAAAAAGATAAGCGACAATTAGAAGATGACTGAGAAAGAGAGCTGATAACACCTAGAGATGTCAGAGAATAAAGATGGAGGCATCGTAAGGAAACAAATAGGTTCCATCGATTCGTATTTATGGATGTCATGAGAAGTGCAAATTCAAAAAAAAAAAAAAAAAAAAAACCTGTATGTGCAACATACAAAATAGAGGCATAGAAATTCGCACCATAAATGATCAAGAGTTACTTCAACATGCAACCTTCCATCCAATAGAATATTTTACTTCCAGTCATGCAAGTATGGAGAGTTTTACAAACTAATCAAGAGGTCATTCTATAGTTAATACCCATGACAATATTACATATCTCCACGACGGCATTTTATTACAATGATGGAATTATATTACACTGGATTTTTTTATTACAATAGAGAAGACAATGTTATACAGTACAAAAGTGATGCAGGAGCATCTGGACGACAGGGTGGAGACCGAAACGGGACACATGAGGTTTCAGAAAAAGACTAAGGAGACTAAGCAAATTGACCAGGGACAGCAAGGCTGTCAATTACTTTTAAGTTAATTTTATTTTCTTTTGTCAGAGTCAGCTACAGGTATTTAGAATCTCTGTTAATTCATTTTAATTAGTTTATTTTACAGCTGTCAGTGATTATTGTAACCTGTAGAATTAGTTTATTTTACCTAAAGTCCACAGACACTTTTGTGGGACCAGTATTAGAATAGTTAGGAGTCAAGTACAAACAAAAACTGAATGATTTCGGTTATTGAACTGTTTTGTAAATGGTTGAGAACCGGTCACCAACCGAATCCTCGAAGGAAACAAAAGACGAAAAACAATCGGAACTAGGGGTTCAGTTCAGCAGCGAAGAAAATAAACAGAGAAAAGTATTGTCATTATTTTTTTGGACAGAAAAGAACTTCATTCCTCTGAATATCAAATTTTCCTCTTCTAGAAATTATTATGTATGCCAGAGTAAATTCATAATCCTATGTAAATCTTTACTTCTGAGTATTTAAACATTTTTTTCTGTACTTTACTGTGATTAAATAACAGTATCGAACGACTGTAAACTATAGTCGAATGTATGTAAACAAAATTGCACAGGTAAGTAAATATGCAGGCAAACAAGTTTAAGGAATAGCTCCCAGTCACCGCGCATATAGCGACCACATACAAGCAACAAAGACAGCTAACGAATCATGGAATAAGACGCAGGCAAACTACAGCAAGTAACCAGACAAGGAACGAACGTATCAGTCCGGGGCCGAGACCCCTTTGCTCTTAAAACAAGCGTGACCACAAAACTTACAACGAGTCCATACATCATATTGAAGACCAGTAACAGACCTACAGAAAGCCGAGCCTACTACAACCTATCGCAAGCAGACAGTGCCGTGTAAGGCCAAAAAGAATAGAGGAAACCCTTTTTCTTTTTCAACCAGACCGATAATATATCTACCTACAGACAAACGACAAGCGGAAAAGACTCAGAACTACCCGGAAGTCGAGGCCACGATTATTGCAGACAACAACAGTGCCGCCACCTGCAACATACAACAGCACAAGCACGCGAGTTAGGGTTTTGGGAAGGGAACCCAGGAAACAAAACCGTGACCTGTTAAGTGCCGAGTCTCAACAGAACAAACAAACTCAAGAAATAGAGTAATGTATTTGTGAGCAAGGGTTGCAGACGAGAGATTATTTACCTGAAGAGGAGTGGATTCCATGATATCGAGAGCACCCACCTGACCACGGAGGAGCCGAAGAGGTCAGTGAAAAATCCGATAAACGAAAACAAAATTATAGCATGAAGAGATAACTTACAGGTCGGAAGAGTTGAGCGCCGAGACCGAAATGTGACAGGTCTTCGAATGCATCGTTCTGGAGCAGAGTAAGGACGCCGAGGCGTGAAATAACCCGACAAACACCATGTATTCACCAGCATACCAGTACGTTTAGCCAAGGAGTAATTCAACAGAGAAAGCCGAGCTAAAAACCAGCAACGGAGACGCGGAACGAGAGCAAACTTACCACAGCAACCAAGTAACAGAGGTACCAGCGGAACTACGGTGGAAAACCACATCCTCCGACCAGAAAATCACCAACGACGAACACACACAGACAATATTTCCAAACACAGAGCCGAACCAGAAAAAATCAGTTGCAGAGCGTCGAAGTTCCCAGCACAAATGACCAAAGCGCGAAAAGGCAACAACAATAAACCATAACGGAGAATTAGGGTTACCCCAGATCGAGGCGGACAGGTGCCGGACGGAGGATAGGCCAAGTACGAGGGGTAGGTCGACCGAGTACAAAACATTAATGAGCAGGTCAATCATATCCGATTGGCAATAACACCCAAATCAGTTCACCAAATCCGAAAGGTACCAGGCGCAGCGGAGTCAAGGCAGGGCCATGTGGACGGGCCACATCAATTGGTATCAGAGCAGGTTTTTTTTTATTTATCTTATTAAGTTGTTAGTTAAGTGAAGATGGCAGAAGTACAAGCGCCAAGACGAGGGCGTGGCAGAGGTGTACGAAGAGGAAGAGGAGGAGGAGATGAAGGATTGAGAGAACAGATTAGAGTTCTCACAGCTCGCTTGGAGGCAGTAGAAGCGGGTAGGCGAAGAGACCCAGAGTTGGGAGATGAGAGTGAGGAAGAGACAGTAGCTGCTGCGGAGGCTTCAGATGAAGAAGCTCCTGAACTTAGACTGCTGCGATCAATTCTGTTGGCCAGCAGCAAACCAAAGACAGAAATTTCGAATTATGATGGTAGTCTGTCTGCTGATATACTGTTAGACTGGATTAGCGAACTGGATAAATATTTTGAGAATGAAGAGATTAGGGAGGATAAGAAAGTTAAGTTCGCCGCTACTAAGTTGAAGGGACATGCCCTCTTGTGGTGGGATAATGTCCAGGCAGACAGAAAAAGATTAAATAAGACACCCATACGAAGTTGGGAGAGAATGATAGCAAAACTGAAGGGCAGGTTTCTACCTAAAGATTATCAGGTTGACTTATGTCGAAGAGTACAGAGTTTGAGACAAAAAGGCATGACTGTTAAAGAATACACTGAAGAGTTTTACCGAGTCAATTTACGTGCTGGTTACACGGACGAGACTCCAGAAAAGACAGCACGGTACGTTAATGGATTAAGGATGGAGATCCTGGATGAAATTAGTATTCTTTCCCCCAGAAATATAGAGGAAGCTTTTCAGAGTGCTGTAAAAGCTGAGGAGAAGATTAACAGGAAGCAAAATAACAGGAGGGGAAAAGGAGGTGGTAGAGGACGAGGACAGTCCTATGGACGAGGAAAGAGTAATGCAAATAATGAAGAAGGCAGTAGCTCGAGAACTTCAGGGACCGCTGACAAGGGAGACAGCACTAGAGGAGGTCGGTCATACCAGCGTGGAAGAGGGAATGGCCGCGGAAGAGGAACTGGTTTCCAGTGCTACAGATGTCAAAAGTGGGGACATCGATCCTTTGAATGCCCAGAAGTAGAGCAGACAGGTCAGAGAGGAACCTATATGGTTCAACCAGAAGAGGCAGACACACAGCCACGAGAAGTGGAGGATGTAGCAGAAACAGGAGAGGCATTACTCCTGAATAAAGTTCTGCTGAAACCAACCAAAGAAGTGTCTGAACCGACTCAGAGAAAATCACTGTTTCGGACTGTTTGTAAATCTCACGGGAAGTGCTGCAAAGTAATAATCGACAGTGGGAGTACAGATAACTTAGTTGCCACTGAGATGGTGGACAAGTTGGGGTTAAAGCGACTAAAACACCCCACACCTTACAAGGTGTCGTGGCTACAGAAAGGCCACCAATTGTTGGTTGATGAGCAGTGCGAGGTGGAGTTTCGCATTGGCAAGTACCACGATACAGTGGTCTGCGATGTAATGCCCATGGACGTATGCCATATACTGCTTGGGAGACCTTGGCAGTATGACCGAAGGGTGACACATGACGGAAAGACGAATTGTTACAAGTTTACAAAGGATGGGGTTAAGCATACATTAGTGCCCATCAAAGAAGAGGATGCAGCAGAATCCAGTGGGACAAAGGCGTTGTTATTGGGAGGAAAACAGTTCATCAAACAGATGGATGAAACTGAAGTAAATGTTGCAGTTGTAAGGAGGATGAAGCCAGTATTGCTGAGCTCAGAAAGGATTGAATTACCTAAGGAAATACAGGAGTTGTTAGGAGAATTTCATGATATTGCAGCGGAGGAGTTACCTGATAAGTTACCTCCAAAAAGAAGCATCAGCCATCATATCGATTTTATACCAGGAGCGAGTTTACCAAATAAGGCAGCGTACAGAATGAGTCCAAAGGACAATGAGGAGGTACGCAAACAAGTTCAGGAATTATTGGACAAAGGGCTGATCAGAGAAAGCTTAAGTCCCTGTGCCGTACCCACAGTCCTTGCACCTAAGAAGGGTGGCGAATGGCGAATGTGTACAGATTCGCGAGCTATAAACAAGATCACCATCCGCTACAGGTTTCCCTTGCCTAGGATGGATGACATGATGGATTGCCTTAGTGGAGCAGCATATTTTACAAAGATCGATCTGAAGAGTGGGTATCATCAGATCAGGATTAGAGAAGGCGACGAATGGAAGATAGCCTTCAAGACCAATGAAGGGCTGTACGAATGGCTAGTTATGCCGTTTGGATTGAGTAACGCTCCAAGTACATTTATGAGACTGATGAACGAAATGTTAAAGGAATTTATTGGAAAATTCGTGATAGTCTATCTGGATGACATCCTAATCTTTAGCAGGACAAAAAGGGAACATCTTCAGCACATTCGAAAAGTATTCGAGAAGCTGCAGCAGAACAAACTGCTGGTGAATTTGAAGAAATGCACTTTCCTACAGAAGGAGTTAATATATCTGGGATTTGTAGTGGCAGAAAATGAATTGAAAATGGACCCAGAGAAGATTACAGCAATCATGAGTTGGCCGTCACCAAAGAGTTTATTCGAGGTACGTAGTTTTCACGGTTTAGCAAGTTTTTATCGGAAATTTATTAAGAATTTTAGTGAAATCTGCGCGTCGATGTTAGAAACCATCAAAAAGGCTAGTCAACCTTTTTGCTGGACAAAAGCAGCAGAAGACAGCTTCCAACTTCTGAAACGAAAGATAACAGAGAGGCCAATCTTGAGGCTGCCCGACTTCAGCAAACCTTTTCAGGTTCGATGTGATGCAAGCGGGACAGCTATAGGTGTTGTACTCAGTCAAGAGGACAGACCTGTGGCATTCTTTAGTGAGAAACTAAACGAAAGCCGGCAGAAGTACTCGTCCTACGATAAAGAATTCTATGCAGTGGTTCAAGCCTTGAAGCACTGGAGGCACTACTTACTCGGCAGTGAGTTTGTCTTGTTCTCAGACAATTCTGCGTTACAGTATATAACGCAGCAACACAAATTGAACCACAAGCACGCCAAGTGGGTGGAGTACCTACAAAGTTTTACTTTCGTTCTGAAGCATATAAGCGGAACTGCCAACAAAGTGGCGGATGCTTTGAGCAGAAGAGTTTTACTCTTACAGGAAAGCGGCATACAAGTAATGGGGTTTGAATATTTGAAGGACTTGTACCAGATGGACGCAGATTTCAAAGAAGCCTGTGAGGCATGCCAGAATCCTGTTTTACGAAATACAAGCCCATGGCTAGATTTTAATTTACAGGACGGGTTGTTGTTTCGTGGAGGACAACTATGTATTCCAGATTGTTCGATGAGGGAAAATTTAGTGAAAGAGAAGCATAGCGGGGGTTTAGCAGGACATTTTGGCATTGATAAAACGTTGGAACAGCTAGGACACTTCTACTACTGGCCGAAGATGAGTCGAGACGTACAGAGGTATGTAACCAGATGTAAGATCTGTCAACTGGCGAAAGGGCACAGCCAGAATGCTGGGTTATATACACCCCTACCAGTTCCAAACAGGCCTTGGGATTCAGTCAGTATTGACTTCGTCCTAGGATTGCCTAGAACCCAGCGGGGGTATGATTTAGTGATGGTGGTGGTTGATAGATTTTCCAAAATGGCTCATTTCATTCCGTGCCGGAAGACTAGCGACGCCACTTATGTGGCACACCTCTTCTTCACAGAAGTAGTTCGATTACATGGCTTACCAAGGACTATAGTTTCAGACAGGGATGTGAAATTTACGGGGCATTTCTGGCGCACCCTGTGGAAAAAGCTGGGCACACAGTTAAACTTCAGCTCCGTGTATCATCCGCAGACTGACGGACAGACCGAAGTAGTTAACAGGAGTTTAGGAAATTTATTGAGAAGTCTGACCGGAGAAAACTCGCGATTATGGGATCGAACTCTAGCCCAGGCCGAATTCGCTTACAACGATTCGCCTAACCGGAGTACTGGACTAAGCCCATTCCAGATATTGTATGGTATGCATCCGCGGGGAGTACATGAATTGCGAGATTTAGGACAGCTGGAAAGGAGGAGCGCAGACGGGGAAGATTTTGCCGAGGCAATGAGCGAACTGCATGACAAAGTCAAGATGAAATTGCAGGACAGCACGCAGAAATATAAACAGCATGCAGATGTCAAGCGGCGTGAGGTACATTTCGAAGTTGGAGACGAAGTGCTTGCGCATTTGCGTCGGGAAAGGTTTCCTAAGGGAACTTATAACAAACTAAAGTTCAAAAAAATCGGCCCATGCAAAATCCTTCGCAAATTTTCAGCGAATGCGTACGAGATTCAGTTGCCACCTGATATAGGCATATTGCCCATATTCAACGTGGCAGATCTGTTTTCGTATCATGCCCAGGCAACAGACGAAAACATGG
>APFE030991210.1:0-17310 GCA_000404065.3 Pinus taeda
TAAGCTACATGTGATAAAAATACCAAAAATTGTTTTGCTATAATTTTGGAGATATTGTTTGAGAAAATGTTCTTGAATGCTCCTAAAACATGTTTCAAGCATGTCATCCTGGTATTTTTGCTATAATTCTTTTATATTATTTTAGACTATGAAAATTAAAGAAGACAAAGATGATATTTCAAGGTACCCATGGTAGAAATTTCATACCTTATTTCGCTATAATTTCAGAAATATGATTTAAGAAATTTAGTGTTCTTGAATGATCTTGAAACATGCTTCAAACAATTTTGTTTTGAATTTTTGCTATAACTTCCTTTTTGAGACATTTTAGACTCTAAAATCTAGAGGATACAAAGTAGACGTTTCAAGGTACTTATGGCAGAAATTTTAGAACTATATTTGAAAAATTGAATATGTGGCATCTTATGCAAGTTTGTTATTTGGAAGAAGCCAAAAGCAACAAGTTTTGGGAGAAGTAGACCTAGTGAAGGATGAAGAAACAAGTAGAACTCATGAAGGAAGAAGCAACAAGTAGACCTTATGAAGGTAGAAGAAACTAATAGGCCTAATGAAGGAATAAATAATGATGAAACTTGGTGAAATAATAAGTAATAGAGGGTATTGGTGTCTCATACGGGTTGGTTCCTACAAAGCAGTAGAGGGGATTGGTGTCTCCTGTGGGTTGGTGCCTATAAATTGATGTAATAATGGGTTTGTGCCTACAAGATATTTCATATAAAGAGTTTTTACAGTTTTCTTTCCTGACGGTTTACACATATATTTTGTTACTTGCTTAATTTATGAGATTGATTTTTTATGATGTTTTAATGTTTAAAACCTAAACAATATTGTTATATTGATTCACCACCCCCTTCCCCTCTCAATACAATTTTCAATCTAACAAATACCCCAATTTGTAAATATTTTGAGTATGTGGAGCAAACAAATTCAACCCACATCTAAAATTTTTGGCTTTAAGAGAACTAAGAATATGACTATCACCTTTGTCTAGTAAAAGGAAAATGAAGCAATAGCCACTTCAATGTGAAGAAAGGATGAAAACAAATGGAGTAGAAATAATCAATTACTACAAGAATATAACCCCAACATCTCAAACTACACTATCACTTAGGAGACCAAGAAAGCAAGCCTACATGCACACGAGAAAACCCAAGAGGTATGTACAAAGAAAATTTTATTTTATTTTCTTCTATTGTAAGAAGAAAGGTCATAAAACTTTGGATTGTGGGTATTCTAGTGCGTGTTTCTTTTGTGGATTGAGATACCATCACTTGGATTCATGCTAGAAGAACAAGCATTATAAAAAAGAACAATTTTTTCTAGAAGAAAGAATATCATAGGAACTTCCTTCAATCAATAAAAGTCCTCAAGGGAGGAAATAAGATGAGAGTATGAAGAAACTATAATAGTAGAAATACCTATTATAGCCAGTTCAAGTTTACTAGACATTAGAATTATACATGTTGTGGGTTACATCCCAAGCTTCATACCAAGAATTGAACAAACAAACCATAGTGAAGGTGGATAAAAAGGGTCAAGGGAGAAGAAGGCATGCTTACATTTGCATTCCAAGAGATATTATTAGGGAAAAGTGACAAAAACACAATTATAGGGAATAATACCCTACTAACTAGGATCAAATCAATATTATAGCAGATACAAGATAAAATAGTCAATTTTCCAAATTCAATTATTATGTCAAAGATATAAGAAATATAATAGGAATAATACTTGTGGCCAATTAGTTATCTCCTTTTTTATTTTTCGTGATTAGTCTTGAAATATTTTTGAATGTATCGATGTTCCAAAACTTCTTCAATGATATGCACACAAGCAATGCATAACCCTCCTCAAACCATTTAAAACATAAGGTATAAATGACAATAAATCATGAATGATTTTAACTAATTGATCTTAATTAATATCATGCAATTAATCTCTCCCCTAAATCATCTAATCAATACTTAAATAAATAATAACATATATATTCTTTTGGTTGGGGAGTAGGGTGTAGAGTGGTTCATATATTTACCAAACATAAAATAACAATTACACAAAAATACATGATTTGTTTTAATCACCTTCATCCCCTGTGGTGATGTTTTGGTAACAATGGGGTACGAAAAGACACCTTCTTAGTAGTTGGTTGTTCCTTGCAAATAAATCATAGATATAATTGGTTGTTGTTAGTGGAAAAACATGAAAAAACAAAGCATTACAAATGGTTAAAACAATTCATACATAACAGAAACTAAAAACTAAAAAAACAAAACACATAAATAATGCTTGATGAAAAGTCAATAAAATAATGGAAAAGGGCTCCCTTTATTGATTGTTGAAAGTAGAAGATGAATACAATAGATGAATACTAAACACTTGGACAAAATTATTTTAGAAATGGTGCTAAAAAATCCTCAACAAGGGGGTTCCTTTCTTCACTCTCTTTGCAAGCTTCACCTCTCTCTCAAAGAAGTTTCAAGGATCTCTCAATCGTGAAATCCTCTCCACACTAGAGTGTTGGATTGTTGAGAAAAAAAAATTCCAACACAATAATGTTGTGCTTCTTCTTCAACAGTGGAATGCAATATTTTTTGAGAATAATTTTGCCAGCATAACATTGCCTTCTCTTTGGTCCTCCAATAGCTTGTTTATATAGAATTTTGAATCCTTCTTCCCTCTCTTGATCCATCAATGAGAAAATGACCCATGAGTAGGACAAGAGGATCCCTTGGGGGCTACATATCTTTAGGGCGAGTCAAATTCCTTAGTCTTTGATGAGCCCCGGAATTGGGTAACTTATTGGGCTCATTTTGCCTAACTGTTCTTCGTCAATCCACCATTTTTCATAGTTTATGCATGTTTTTCGAGTATATTTATGTTAGTTGAATGAATGAGGATAGTCACTTGACCAAGAAGGCTAACACGTGGTTAATGCGGATTTTTGGACAAATTTTGGACCAAGGCCAAGCAATTATGAGCCAGATGACAGCCAAGCATGAAGGAACAAGGGTGAGGATTCGTAGGAAGGGTGTCCTCTACATTAAATGGCTCCTTCCTCGAAATCTCCACCCTCAGCTCGGAGTTCAGCAGGCCACCGAAAAGGATTCCCAAGGGCAGCCGAGCAGTCTTGTGTAAAGTGGCTGATCACTAACAGTTTAAGCAGCCGAGCCCCTTGAGTTAAGGAGGATTGTTGGAGACCCTCGTAGTGCATAAATAGGAAGGCTTCCAGCCTTCGTAGGTAACTTTTTGAACTGTTGTATTTTGCACTATAGTGCTGTTATTTTCTCAGCTCATTTTGTAGCTGCTGCTGTACAACTTTCTTTGTGACATGGTTATTTTTGAGTAATGGAAAGCATATTTATTTGGCATCAGTTCTAAGTTTTTCTTAGGAGCCTATAGCTCTTGGGGTTGGGCCCAACCCAAGTTCCAAGGCTTCCTTTGTGTACTGTTATTTGCTTTTTATGTCTTTGCAAAATAATTTCTATTAAGTAGATTAAGATCTTGCTGGTTACCTAGGTCATTGTTGATGATTAAAAAGGATTTTCATGTTCAGATTGATTTGATAGGTTAATAATAGAGAATATCTTCAGAAAAAGGCTATCAAGCACCTCTGAGCTCACCTCTCCCTCAGTGGGACCATGAGCTGGGACCAAGGTGACCTTGCTACCACCAAAAACACTATCTTTGCTCTGTCATGCAATTATTAGTGTTAGATTCTCATTTGCAGAAGTTGATACTAGTTGTGGTTACATGCTTAGGTTCATGATTGCTTAGTTGCATAGTTATTTCACATGATTTCGTTGCAAATAAACTTCTGTTCATTTTCTTTGCTGTTATCTAGGTCAGATTAGGTTAAAGTAACTAGGTCCTTGATTTTCCGAGTCTTTGTTTGTTTAGTTTGAAAAATAACTTGCAGAGCACCTGTAATACTTCGCTCTCTACCCATACTCCATCAATCCCACCTGCTCCATTCTCTAACCCTGATTCTTGCCTTACGTTTTCCACATTCGCTCGCTTTTCCCTAATTCCCATATTTTTGTGCAACATTTCTCTACTCCTCCTTGAATAAATCCAACCATCCTCACCACTCCTCAGCTCCATCCACCTAGTCCTGGACCTCCTCACACCCTTATCTCATATCCATACCCACTTCTTCACCTTTATTCCTCCATCAACCCTCCAAAATCCCCTTTCTAAACATCTTGTAGAAATTACAGATCATCCTGTAGAAATTCCATAACATCCTGTAGAACCCCTGCAGACTTCCTGTAGAAGCTCACGAAAGCGGTTTCTTGATAGCCAAACTCTGTGAAACTCTCTGGAAGGGTGCTAGGGACCCCTTAGGCCCTCTTCGAACTTCCCAACCTCTACAACCATTTCCTCTTCCAATCACCTCTGCACAGTCAAAACAGTGAAAGCCGTGCCATGATAATTGCAATTATTCAAAAATACAAAAGATGTTTTCTTCAGATTTTTACTACAGAGTAACTTAGACAAGCCATTTTACCTTCCTAGAAGTCAATGACATCTCTTTAGTAGCTTCATCCTCTTTCTTGCATCAGTAGGTAGGCTGGTAAAATTAGGGTTTGCTAGGATTTGCACCTCCTTTAAGCTTTTTCAGTTTTCTTCCGCAAGTAGATTAGCTTCCTGAGTTAGCTTCCATCCATCAGTTAAAAGCTTCATACTTAGAGCTATAGAAGTTGGTTAAGCTCCTAGCGGATTTGCCAGCAGACCAAGTGACGCCGCGGCAAGAGCTAGTACTTGTGCATACAACACTGTCGCTTCCAAGTTTGTTATGAACTACCAGGTTGATAAAAGTAAAGAAGGGAGTCCCAGGAGTTGCAGCATTATTGCTGCAATACTGGAGCCCACCAGTCTTTGACTGGAACATGTCAGGGAATCTCATCTTCCAAGTGTGTGAAGTGGTCCTGAATCGCTAAGTTGCACGTTTCTTCAACTGCATGGCTATCGAAAGAAAAGTGGAATAGTTGTAAATTTTAGCCTATAGATAGGCCGCATAGTTCAATTTTATACATGAGATCTTTGGAGAATTTAAATTTTTGAAATTTCATGATGTCCTCAGCTGGAAAATCTTCACCTGTATGTTCTGCTAGACGACTTTGGGGTCCATATGGATTTTACAAATGTGTGTACATTTTCCAATGTTAACATCCCCAAAATCCATGTTCTTCTAGAATGGACCAATTAAATATTTCAACTATGTCTTGATTTATTTCCATATGAGAATGGGAAAATCATAGAGACTTATGTCCCAAACCAAACAAAGAAGTAAAATTCAGGACAAGGAGAATCCTAAATAGTGGAAATGGTCATAAAAATCTAAGGAAGATATCTCATAATTTATCTATTATAAGAAAGCTCGAATGCTTAGTTTCCCCACTCCAACATAAGAACTATGTTTATACTCTTAGAAGTTAGTAAAGTTCATTGACAATGGAAATTAGAGTTGTTTGAGTATATGAAACTCATATTTTCCAATAAAGAGACTTGTACTTTCCAATCATGGGCATGAAATTAATGTGATTTTTTTTTTTCATTTTTAAAAATGATTGTGCACCTTGCACAGAGGTAAAGCATGTATGGCATGTGTGTTTCCTTAAATAAAAACATATATACCCAAAGAAGTTCATTTAAAGGTTATTTGAGTGGAGAAAGGATACTTGACTAGATATATCTTGCCAAAGAAGTCATTAATGGTTAGTGTTGACCAAATAATGTTATCACATACAGTAGGGAAGAGGTTATTAAGGAAACAAGCTCATTCAGGGAATCTTGTTTAAGGTTCTTATCCTCTATGTTGCAAGTAATTTATCCATGGAAAACCCTTTTCGTATGGTGAATAAGCTAGATTGGATGGGCCTTTAAAGGCTTAACATCCTAACAGTAATAATCATTGATCACATTATTAAGAGACACATAACAAAATTTCTTCATTTTTGTTGTTGTTGTTGTGTTTTCTTTGCATTTTCTAATTATTGTTTGGAGATCCATAGTTTTCTATGCAAGACTATTTCTTAAGATGTGGAAATTAGGGCAGGAAAGTAGAGCAAGGTTTTGGATGCTAATGTTCACTAGACATGACGTAAAATTAGGAAGAAGGTATCATATTGGTAGTTGACAACATGTAATCCTACCATGATGGAAGGATGACTCATTACACATTCTTTAGTGCCTTAAGCAACCCAAAGAAGAAGATGCCAATACAACCATAGGATTGTCTTTGTATTTTCCTTAATGCTTAGTGAGACATGAAGAAGGAAGACAACAAGTGGCATTATTCCAAATGTGTGCAAGAGAATAGAGTTTAGTAGTGAATAAAGATACAATTTCTTCATTATATGGGCTGAAAGGCCTAAGAGATAGATCTTCATATGGGAAATAACTTTGTCACTCAAGTATTTTGTTTCATCATCAATTTTTTTGTGGGATTTTCAACAAGATGGAAATTGAGAAAATGCACCTCTTAGCAAACAAGGAAAACCACTATTTTCATTGTCTTCATTATTGAATTAAAGTATGATGATAGAAGATTAAATGAGGTATTTGGGAATAAAGACCTCCAAACTCACTTCATAGTTTTAGAATGGCATGGAGCCAATTTCCCCATCTCTCTCTCTCTCTCTCTCTCTCTCTCTCTCTCTCACTTCATAGTTTTAGAATGGCATGGAGCCAAAACTTAGTCGTTTTGAGCTTAAGAAATCTTGTGCATTTCCATGCTTAAAGCTTACTTTTAAAGCAGTGATTGAAATTTATGTTCATGCCTTCAAAGAATCTCATTTCTGCCTTTGAAATAAATGACTAAGGAAAATGAATGTGAATTGCTTTATACATGAAGATAGGACATGAAATCTTGGCAAAGGTAAAGGAAATTGTATAGAGATTTTGGATAAGAACAAAGTTGTCGATGAATTCATAGGGGAATTTATTTCTCCATGATCCACACTCCTCACAAATTGAAGGTTGCAAATGCTAGTGCATGTTGAATAAAAATGGTTATGTAGAGCTCATGCAATAAGGGGAAACATAAGGAGTTAGGGTAAGGCACATAATACTCAAGAAAATACCACGAAAATTTGAGGTCTTATAATGTTGATCCTTTGTCCCTTATATTCTACAATAGAATAAAAGTTCCTATGGAAGGAAGGCATGTCGATCAAACATGTAGAGCATGAGATATGCTTGCCTCCACATCAATATCTCTAGCATAGAACAAAAGAAGGTTTCCATGATAAAGAAGGTGGCATCCCATGTGGTAGACAATGTGGATATGTTGAACATTGACACTCGGACTCTTAGACCAATCATGAGATGGAACGTGACATTTTGGGAAAAGAGGAAGCTCCTTGGATTATATAACATTCAAAATATTAGGGGAATTATAATTTTTTATTGGAAAAAATTAGAAGGTATTTGATGTTCCACATGCCATGAGAAATAAGAAAAAAAGAGAGTTTGGGAAAGGAAGACAAGTTCTAAAGGTCCCACTTGGAGACTAATATGGGTCATGCAAACAAGATTAATAGTGAGGGAAGAAAGTGACTCAATGTTCTCTTTGCAAAGGAGAAGTTGATAATTCTACTCATAGAGAAAGAGCTCAAGAACTCAATAAGATTATCAAAAGAGCAATGTTAAATTGTGATAATGTAACATTGCATAATCATATACATTTGGTTTGTTTAGGCTTCACTAGCTAATTTGGGAATTTTCCCACATTGTAGCATTGAAGGAGATGCATTATTTGTGCAAAGAGGGAGGATTCATCCCAACCTTTGTAATTTTTGCTAGAGACAAGATTCTAAAGTAGAAAAGGACAAACTTCTTACTATGTCTACAACAATAGGTCACCTATAGCTTGGATCATAAGTATTTCTTCCAAATAAGAGGAAACCATCTCTATAATTACTTGGTCATAATCCAAAGAAAACAAGATTCTTTGTTATACATTAGTGTTTTCCTAGTTTTATGTGTCAAGAGTAGATTAAAGGTGGTGCCCTCTCCATTTTCCTTAAGCCACTGGCATAGGAATAATAGATTTATAGCCTACCTTAAATTGTAATTTATCATTTCATGATATTATTTGGAGTTGAAAAAGCCTCTTCTTCAATGGTTTTCTTGTTTGGGTTTCCAATGTAAATCTTATATGTTTTATGGTGTGTAATTGCAGGAGACATCTATTTGAATTCTTTGTTTAGATGTATAGAAAAAATTGAAAATAGCATTAATCATTCATGAAATAATTAGATAACCAAAATAAATAATAATACATAATAATATTGGAAATAAAACGTAAGAAAATAAAATAAACCTAACATTGTCAAATAATTTAAATCCAAATTTAAGAAAAAACAAAAATTACATTTTTTATAACACTATACTCCGGTCAAAACAATAACTCCCTATACTCCCATGGTTTCATTTACTAATATCATCTTAACTCTTCTGCTACAAAGTTTACCCGCTCTAGATGCTCTGGATGTTCAGTGAAGAAGTATAGTTTCTTTTCACCCATCTATTTTGTGAGCAAGCTTTTGTAACTCATATAAAAAAGAAAATGTAATATGACATAGTGCTAATTATCCATGACTCATATAGACTGAGAAACCCAAACCTAGATAAAACATTTGATGGATATTTTTAATTTTCTAAATATGCTCCTATTAAAAAGTAAGGAAATTGCATAGTAAACTTATAACGAGGGAAAGACAAATGCTAGGATATTAATATGTAAGGGTGTTCATATCATTATAGAATCCATGTACATGAAAAACGAGTCAAAGATATCCAAACCATATGTGGCGTCCATTTCCTCTAATGATATTGTTCCTTCCATATTCATTAAGATTTCCGAAATGGTCACTCTTAAGGCATGATTGCATGTCTTTGTGGAGGTGATATCACGTACATAACACTATGATGAGATGACAATGATATCATGGAATTGTATGGTGGTCTTTGAGTGTTGGTGTAGTGTTGCATAAGAGTTTTGTTATAGAATTGCATAATGGATTCTTAAAGTATCAATGCCTAGATTGAGTACCATTAATGAGATTATGCAACATGGTATTAGTCATGTTCACTTTTCTCAATGTTTTGTTTTTGCAATTAATTTTTCTTTTGCCTTTTTGTATAGTAGTAGTGGTGCAAAATTACATAGTTTTTTTTGTTTTTTTTGTTTTATAATGTTTTTTTGTTTTAATTAGTATATGTATAATAATATAAAAAAAGTTGTTTTGGTTTTTAATTTTTAATAATAAAGATTATTAAAATATAATATAATAATTATTATTATTATTTTGCGTTTAATTTTATTTTTTCCTATAAATATTTATATAATTATTTTGAATAAAATATTATAATTTATTTTATAATTCCAAAACAATTTTAATATAATTATTCATTTTGATTTTACCCACGATTTAAATTTTACTTGTATTATTAATAATTTAAAATTAAAACTTTTCAAAATTTAAGTTATAATTATTAAATATTATATTCATAACATTTATTATATACATGTTATTATCTAACATTTATTATTATTATATTTATTATACTATTATATATATATATACTATATATATAAATATATTTGTTGTGTTAAATTTATTTTTTATTTAACATTTAATATAATTTATAATATAATTATTTTAATATATATATAATTTACAAAAGTGTTAGTTTAATTGATTGATTAAACGATTTGTTGTTGTTGGAATTCACTAAAATTCTGGGAATACAATTTTAAGATTTTTTTGTTGTTTAAATACATTTTTGAATGTATAAATAGATCTAACACTTTTGGAAACTCTTGAGAGACTCCAATTATGCAGATTAAACAATTTAAACTCAAGTTTTTAAAAATCTCTATCCGATTTTGATTAAAATTAACCAGAAAAATAATAGTGAAAAATAACATTACGCCATTACAAAATACAATTTGCTAAACATTAGAAAATATAATCATATTTATTCCCAACTTTAAACATAACATAACTTTCTATCTTTAAAAACTTTCACATTTATTTTGAAAATTTCACATTATTATTTGTTTTATTTTTCTTCTATTTTAATGTTTTATTTTCACCTATTATATCTACAAAGTTTAATTTTTTTTTTTTTTAAGACTAACCTAAGTACCCATGGGGGTTTGAACCAGTGACCTATCGCAAGGAGTGCCTTAACAGCGCACCCGTTCACCGTCAATCCAAAGCCCCGTGGGCCTACAAAGTTTAAATTTACTAAACATTAAAAATATAATTATTTTTATTCCCAATTTAGCATAACTTTCCATCTTTCCTTAAATTTACTAAACATTAAAAATATACTTATTTTTATTTCCAACTTTAGTATAGCTTTTCATGTTTCTTTAAAGACTTTTTTTGGATTTATATTTATTTTGAAAAGTTCACTATATTATTTCTTTTATTATTAAATTATATAAAGAAATATATCATAATATAAATAGTATTAAAAAAGCTTAAATATTAATAATTCAAAGATATAGTAATTTTCTATTTAAAACATAAGAGATTAGATTAAATTTTTGAGAAATACCATAATATTACATATTCAAAAAATTCACATATGTATTCTAACTTTTTTAATTAAATTTAAGTATTCATATAGTTATTCCATGTAATAAAATTTTATTATTAAATACTTTTAATGTAGAAAATCATCTTAATAAACATTGCTACACTTAATATACAATACATAACCAAAATACCATGCCATAATTTTAAATAAATTTTAAAAAATTAATATTATATATATAAAAAATTAATAAAATATTTAAATTACACATACTACACTAGAAATATTTCTACATGAATTGAAAAAAAAACCGTATAAATATTCCTTGGACAACCACATCTTTTTCATTGTAACTATGCATGGACTAGCACTCTTAACAAATCTAATACTTTGATGTTTAATGCACATTATATAATCATTGAATTATGTATTATCACATTTTGGTTTTCAAAAATGCTAGCAACTAAAAGTGTATGAAGCTTATCCAAGGCTCTTGCCTTTGGTAGCAAGTTATGCTTCACCTAGTGTATTTCTCCCCCCTCAATTCTAAATTAGATTAGATCCACAATCAAATCTTGCAAAAGTGGCTTTGTTATTTGGAAAGCAATTAGACACGCTTTTCCATTCATTAGAAATGGTCTCGGATGGAAAGTAGGTAATGGTTCAAACATTTTTAATGGAGAAGACCCTTAGATAGAGAGTTAGAACAACTATTTATTATTGGAAGGTTGTTTTACTCTAAATCAAGTTTTTGTCAAATGCTATTTCAGAGGGCAGTTCTTTGAGTGAAGATCGGCTTATCTAGTCTCCTAATCTTTTGGAACTTACTTTCCAAAATTGGCTTATCTATTCTATCACACAACTCTGGTAGTCTCCATGGTGGGAGAGTTTTTAGAGTCTTCATAATGGGGAGTTATGGAACTTAAATATTTCTAAAAACAAAATTATTCATGTAACTTTTTATTGGAAACAAGATTCTAATCTAAGTTATTTTTCACAAAAGATCTTTCATAGTCTTAGAAATGAAATGATATTTTAACGTCTACTAGACTAAAAATAGTATATAGGACCATTAGTTCCCTGATTTTAGCCTTTTGCAATTCAATCATTTTCTTATTCAAATTGATGATGAGCTGACCCAACCTTCCAACACTCCCCTCGCTGAAAAGACAATGTCAAGAAACCGATGCTAACATATTCCCGTAACTTTCTCTGATATCTTTGAATGCATCACATTCCAAAATGAAATGTTTTTCCGATTCCACTACCCAGATGTGCAAAATGTACACACTCGTTATTCCCAAGCTTCTTTAGCCCTATTTCACACCGAAGTTGATGCGAATTGGTTCTTAATTGAGCAATAAGAACCTTTGCCCTCCACGAAATGCTAGCTCCAATTAACTCTTTTTGTTGTAGATCACACATAGGGTTGAATTCCTCAATGTAGTACTTCTTCTTCCTACCATCTTTGTCTAGAAGCCTCTGAATCTATTGTTCATTTATTCATCAATCCCCTCTTTGCTCACTTGGTGTTGAAGAAAAAATCATTCTCAAAAAGGCCCCTCTTATGCTTACCAGAGATTTTTTTCCATGGATTATCGTATAAAATCTTGGGTCGCCCCAAATCACAAGTCAAAACAAAAAACTATACATTTGGTAGTACTTTGGGGATTCCACCAAAGTTGGAATTTCAAAACAGACACACTCCTCAAATTTAAAGCTTTTCACATATCTCCAAACCATCGCCGCAAATCACAAGTCAAAACAAAAAACTATACCTTTAATAATAGTTTGGAGAATCCTCAAGATTGAAATTTCAAAATAAACCTACCCATCAAATTTAAAGATTTTCACGTCAAAAAAATATTGATGATTTAATAATTTTTAAACTGTATTTAATAGAAAAATCACTACATAGACAGATAGCGTCGAATTCCATCACTGGATTCCCCGGCCTACGCCATACTCCCGCAGACGTCACATGATATGTGGGCTTACAGAGAAGCTCGCGTTTTCCCAAGTGCTTTGTGTGTCCGGCCAACGGAATCCCATCAAGTCGGCGCATGCTGCTGTAACTGACAGAAGCGACCGGAACCCAAGAAACTTGAATGAATGATTAAAGGCTCACACACGCATTTAGTATCAAACTGGTCTCTGCTTCTGCAACAATTCCGACAAGCCTCGAGCCTCGCGACCGACGTATGTCGTGTCAGGAGCTTCGCTGGACTGGCGATGCTGACGACAGCTCCCAGCGGTCCCAAACACTTGTCCGACCGCCATGTTTTTGGGAGTCGGGGACTGTTCGTCATGTGACCGCATTTACCTACTCACCCACGCATTTTATTTCATCATCCCTTCCACGTTACTAACCGCACAAAATCCGTGAGTTTCAGCAAACAGATATGGTATCAGTTTAGAATGTAGGGATCTATTAATGCCTTCATTCTTATTCACACATTTCCGACTTGGAACCAAAGGTCTTGGAAGTTACTCTTTAAATTGCCCATCAATCCTTTCGCGCAAATCTAGGCAACTATTCCAACTTTGAAGTGTCCAGCATTATACATATTTGGGAGGTTGACATCTCATGATTTCACCTTTTATGATTACAAATGTGCAATAGTCAAATTATTTGATAGGGAAGTACAGACTTTTGGTGTTTATTAGGTTTTTTAAATTGTTTTGGGAAAAGTGGTAAAATTTATTATAATTTAAATGTTTATTATTATATATTATTTGTTTACTTGTTTGAGTAAACGAGAATTAATTTATTATTGTTATTGAAGGAAAACTATGCTTGTAACATGTTTTAGGTTTTTGTCCATTAACAAGTTGTTTATATCGATGGAAAACAAGTTTTTGGTTAATCAAAGGTACTTGTAAATATTACTCCAACCCTAAACGTCAATTTTCACATAAATGGTATGTGTAAGAAAGTCAATCCCCTTATGGTCAACATTAAGGGTACGTGGAGTGGAGTTATGTGCTTTATAATAGCATTCATGGGTCCTCCCTTAGTAAACACACCTCATAGCATATGTATTCAGTTATAGTCTAACGAGACTACAAATTCATTCGGAAAACAATGGAAACTCTTGTAGGATTTTGAAAAAATTGTAGAATTTTTTGGAAATCTTGGTTACAACTCTCCAGACTTAGGATTTTGGCTACCCCAAGGTTTCTTGATGGTACTGAATCTATTTCCACCATAAAAGAAACAATTCAAACACTCCTAGGATTGGATTCCACCACTAAAAAACACTCCCAAAATTGGATTTCTTGAAAAAAATTCACTAGATTCTAGTAAGAATTTTGTTATCTAGCTAAATTGTGACCTTGATTAACAATCCCTGTATATTCATAAAATATTAAAGAATATATCTAACTTTAATAAATATTTCCTAAAATCCTGGTATTTAACTCATTCTATTAGATTTTTTTCAATTAAAAAAAATCATATTTTTATGGATATCCCTTTTTATTCCTAATACCCTGCAAGATATTTACTAACAAAATAATATCTAACCTCTTCATATGAAACTAACAACTTCACCTTTTATTTAAAAGAAATATTTAATTTAAAATATTTTAAATTTTTAATATTTAGGTTTAAAAATAAAGAATTAATTTTATTAAAATAATTGATGACTATTAACCAATAACAAATAATCATTACGCATAAAAGAAAGTTATGAAAACCAAAATTAAGTGTGAAATTAACCTTTCATGGCTACCATAATTGCTATAAATGTCTATAATGGGGCAGATCCCAATCTTCTTCAAGAAGGACAGGGATCATAAAGCCAAGTGAAATGATATTAGGTGATTGTCATTATTTGAAAAGCATTTTAGACCTACCTATAACCTACCCTGCCCTCCCCTCATTGCGTATAATGTTTGCCCCATCAAGTGGAAACTAGTATTTTCAAATTGGGTTTAATTTGAGCTCAGTTGATAAAATACTTCTAGGTCTGAAATGATGATTGGTTGTCACTTAAACTGAACAATATCTAACCTATGAAAGGCTCCAACAAATTTTTGGGATTAGGTGCTAATTTGGCAAATGAAGCATTGAAACCCAAATCTACAAGTTACAAGAGGAAATTGTTTTGTTGTCATACGAACGCAGAGCCATAGTTTAAATGAGTTTTTTCTATTTAGTGGGGTTTGGTCATCTGCATCTAATTTTCCCCCATTTTGAGACTAGTGTCATTGTTCATCATTTCCAAAACTATCATTGAAAATGATGGTAGAATTTTCAGAATTATCATTGGTTGTCTTAGAATAAGACATTGGTTGTGTTAAGTAAAAACTCCCTTTCAACTCTAATCATTTGTGTTCCTTCAAGGTTAATATCGTTCTTTGGATAACTAAAATATGGTAATAGTTTGATCATTTCTTTATTTTATCAAAATTTAAATATAGTTTCAAAATCATATTAGAAAATTGATTTTTTGTTTGAAAATTTAGAATTTTCCTCTAGGTTATTATTAAATAATTCTTGATTATGATTTTTTCTAGAAAGAAAATATCTGTAATTTTATTTAATTTTAAAAATAAATAAATTATATTTTGTTTATGCCAACTGTAATGGATTTGATTTGCAGATATATTACAATGCAAAATATGCCTAAGAAATAATACAATATATTGTTATAATAGAAATATCTTTTATTAAGATCTTTAGAAAACCCTTGAGGTAGGGCAACACTATCCAACTACTCCTCAAGAAAAAGAGATCACTTTATGAGTCATATGTTTTTCAATACAAAACAATCCTTGATATCTCTCAATGAGGAGTCTCTCGCCTCTATATAGGCTTCATACATACAATACCATGGGTAATTACCATGGGCCTCTCAATACCATACATCCAATACAATGGATTTATCACATTATTCTCTAATTGTTTGTGGTCCCTTGCATAATGCAGGTTAACCACTTTATTTATTAGCTATGACCCGTTACATCACCTTATTCCCTTGGTTACCTCCCTTTTTACCCCATATAATCCCCCCTATGTATACCCCATATTATCCCCCCTAGATATACTACACTAATTGTATTCAGTAAGAGTAGTTTCTCGACTTGTGTGAATAAAAAAAAAAAAAAACTTGCAAAGTTAAGTATGGTAGTAATCACTTAACTTCTCTCTCTTACCTTTATTTTTCTGGGATTTCTGTCATCACCCGAGTTGGGGTCGACTGAAACCATTTCCAAATTGCTTCCAACCATCTGAAATTTCAGAAACATGAACTCTCTTTCTGCCCAATGTCCCATTATCTTTGTGTGCCGCATCTTTTTGTCGTTCTCATTCATGGAGCTCTTCTGATTCTATACCATTGTGGTTGTGCACTGCATTTCCATTCTGGACTTGAGTACCCCCTTCTTCTTGGTTTGCAGGTTTCTTCGTGATTTCTTCTTTTTCTTTCTCTCTGAGGTAAGGATCAGAAGGCTTCCACCCTTTTCTTTTGCGAGCTTGCCCCTTTTATGTTTTTGGGTGATTTTTTGCCTGAGGGCATGTGTCCTGCAAGTGTCTTGTTTGGTAGCAAAATCGACATTTGAATGCCATATTCATAATCCACGTTAGGGTCCAACCCTAGCCCCTTTATTTATGTAATAAGACCAAGGGGCCGAGTCAGAGTCATAGTTAGTTAAAGAGTCAATAAAGCTCGCATTAATAAGAATTGTAAGTGGTTGACTTGCATTGTAGAAAAGGGACCAAAATTAGTTGTAAACGAGTAATAGTTAATAAATAAAGTGATTAACCTGTGTTATGCAAGGGACTACTAGTAGTTAGGGTTTTGGATGTCATTAACCTATAAATAATCTTAGTTAGTAAGGGAAAGATCATCGAGTCTTATTGTAATTGAGCTCTGCTATGTTAGAGGTTGCCCTCAAAGATGCAAATGAACATTGTAATATGCTTCTAAATAATAAAATATTTTGTCTCATTTCATGTGATAATATATTTCTTCGTATTTCTAGTGTTATGGATTTCTCGCATGTCAAGAGTATAACAAGTGGTATCAGAGCACTTTCCAGGGCCAATTGTACCTCCAATTTTCGCATATGTTTTTTTTAGGCTAGAGATGTGTTCTTGCGTCTTTAAACCTCGGGATTTGTCGTTGAGCGCATAAACCTGCAGATTTAGGGAGGCATGCAAGCATGAACTACAAGAGTTGGTCACTCTTGTTGGAATCCCTTGTAACCCCTGTTGGTACCCCTTCGAGTAGTAGTGCATTAGATAGAACCACACATAGACTGCACTTCCACGTACCCTTGGGTATATTGGAAGCCCCCTAAGATAACCTGAAACATAACCTTAGATAAGCCGTTGGTTAGCTTGCTTGCTACAATACACTAAGAACAAAACTTGGGGAGATTACTTATACATAAAATAGGGTAGTCGGGTAGTACGGCTAAGGGTATGACCGATCCTCCTTAGTTAGTGCCCTGAAATTTTGGGGAGAGTATTATTGTTGGACCCCTCCATATATTGCGATCTATAGCACCTGACACTGCTTTGTGACTATATTTCCCTACGTTATCTAAAGATCACCCTTTACCTTGTCTTCTAGATCAGACCCAATTGTTGGGGTTCGACTGCCACCATCCAGATTGTTGAGATTGCAACAAGATGATGGAGCTTAGTGGAAAGAAGTCGCCTTCACTAAGTGGGCCTGCAGGCTATTTTTGGCGCAAGTCTATTTTTAGACATATGGATCATGGTCT
>APFE030991215.1:7897-38005 GCA_000404065.3 Pinus taeda
GAGGGGTGTACAAACTTCCTGGGGTATACATCCGGCTGAAACAAAGACCTCTAAACAATCATGCTCCATACTCAACATCAACTCCCCAAGTATAGTTAAGGAAGTGGAATTAACAAACCAAGACCAAAATGAGCTTTCTCAATAGCTACAGGACCCCCACATGCTAACCAACCTCTCCAGGTGCCCAAACCCTAAGTTAACTTGCTTTTTAGCTTAACTAGACTCCCAGTCACTCCCATGACAAGCCTTCCATGCCAGTGAAACCCTCTAGTAACTCCCACAATAAGGCCTCCATGCGACTGCAAACTTTTTCAACCAATTCTGTGTTAGTGACTACGCAATTTAAGCCACTTTTTAAGGGCTATGACCCAAGCCTCTGCCCAAAACTTGATGAAATGATTAGAAGTAATGAATAACAAGAAGACAAGGCCTCTAATGCAAAACTTGAACAACGACCTTACCTAACTCATCCTAACCATAACAAGAATTTAGTCAAACAAATCATGAACATGTTAAATGTACAGGTCATAAAAACACCACTGAACATAGGGGCCTCATACTTATCTGAGACTTGTCAAGAAGGTTTGATGCCCTCTCACAATAGCTACATTATCATCTATTAGGTCATATATTCATTAACATTTAATATACTAATCAAAAAATGATGAGAGCTATAACTCAAGTCCGTCATAAAACCATGCTTATAAACAACATATAATCGATAGATTAACAATGATAGAACAACCGTTAAAATCACATAATAACAAGCATATTTACTCATAAAATATAAGAGAAAAAAGCTTTTATTAACATATGAAAATATCAACCAAGTTAGGGACTTCCACGTACCACCCAACCATAGATTGGGTTGAACCAAATCTTTCTTTTAGCTAATCATCCCCATGCCATATTCCAAGCATGAATATGGGACCACAATCAAATCGACCATGCTTATTTGGCTTTACCGCATATCCCTCCAAAATCGGTCAAGGATTTTTAGGCCCGAAGGAAGCACCCATACAACTAAGCTTTACCTTATATCCTGCCAAGGGATTCCTAGGCCCAAACAGGAAACATACACTACCGGGATTTACCACAATCCCACCACATTCCGATCTAAGGATCACTAGGCCTATACAAGCTTGGATGCCTCTAGATCTCTCCACCTAAACCATAAAGAATTTGTCCACCTCCACCCTTAGGCTTTACCATAATCCCACCGTTACTGATCCATGGATTTCTAGGCATTTGGGAATCTTCCTGAGATGACCTCACTTACTTTTGAAACCATGTCAACCAAATGAAAGAACCCCATCACACCATGGCTATCCAGAAATGGAAAGCCAAGGCTGAAAACCACTGTCACACCTGGAAAAACCCATGCCAATGACAACAATATAACCAAATACACACATGCATATACCATGCATACCAAAACTAGCAAGGCAATCATGCATGCAACTCGATACCTACAAGTAATCTCATTATAGTTACTTGATCCAATGTTTCCTTGCTTGATCTTTGCTTCCCTCTACTTTCTTGTCTTTTCTTTTCTTTCCTTCCTCCAATCCTATAGTTATCCAAGAATGATCCAAGTGTGTAAGAGTATGAGAGAATAGAGAGAATAGAGAGAGCTCCAAGCTAAAAATGACTAAAGGTTGTGAATTGATCCTCACAAGTGTTTTTATCAATCAGGCCTATATTTTCTTCAATTTCCATTATTTTTCCTTCATTTTCCTCCTCACATGCAACTTGTGACCTTTCACCTTCATTTTCTCCTAATTTCCTTTATTTTTCATAAATAGAATTCAAATTAATAACTCTTTCCTTTTCAAAGCCTTTTCCATTGGCTTTGCTAATTTCTGCTTAGCCATAATAAACCAAATGAACACCCACTAGGATTTTTTTCCCAATATTCAGCTTGGAATACATGTCCCATGATGTTGGTCTTATTTTGCCTTTACTAACTTTATTACATGGATTTTTAACCCGAGGCTATTACAACAAAATACATCATTATACCTCCATTCTTGGGAGTAACTTGAAATTAGACTGCTCAAATGACAACAATCACAACATCAACAGGTCTGTATGGTCCTCCTAGAATTTTTGAATGTAAACATGATGTTGGCTTGAGGGGCCTTGACCCAGGTTCGGAGTTATTTAGCCAAACAAATACCTACACTACTAGCCCTTTCGGCATCAGCCTGCGGAGCGCGGATTGAAGTCTCACCTGAACCAATATGAGGGGATGCTGGAACCAAGTTTCTACACCCTTGAGATGTTTGTGGTGTCAATTTAGTCCAACTATGCTTATCTTCGCGCATGTTACTTCACGCACTGTTCTAACCTTCAATACCCTCACGATCTGTTATAATCGCCTTTCGCACAACCCTAACCAGGGGCTGAGATGCTTTCGTGTTGCTATGGCAGCGAACTGCACTATTTCCCCAAACTACACTGCAAATGTTACTTATCTTCTTACAAATGTTAGTCAACTTCATGTAAATAGATATTCTATCTTGTATTCACTTAATCAATACAATCATATATATTCGCGCATCATATAAATAATATAAGTGCAATCTACATGCAACATATTCAATACATAAAACATGAAGTAAATACACAAAATTGATATGAAACTTCTCTTTATTAATGCTTTCAACTGTTACAGACTCAACTCGCCCCTTAGTTGCAAGGGTCTGCACACTCAACTGCGGACTACTAGGCCTCTGTGCACTCAACTGTAGAGCCTTCTCCTACTCTATGACCCAAACTATACTTTATACTTCCGTTATTCCACTATGCTTATATTCCATGTTTAGATTAGATGATTCTTCATTGTCTTAACTACTTAGAGCCTCGCTCTATTTATACAATCCCATGGTCCACGAACCATGGGCAAGTCTCTAAAGCCGACATTACATTACAAAATTGAGGATGGACAACCCTATGACTCTTTTACAAGCTATGCACTCCACACCCATAAATTGCGGAGTCTTTACATCGAAGTTACAATTTTTGACCAAAATATGGGCTTTAAGCGCCAAAACTTCCCTTGGGGGATCCCGCGCCCAATAGGCCCCCAACACAAACATCGTGACTTGACCTCAAGTCACTTTGTCAGTGCAGAGATCTTTGCATGAAGACCTCCCAATTCTGCCTGGATCGTTGAAGATCGCTAGTGCACTGAGCGACCACCTATTGTACTTCTTCGACGTGCTGTTTGGAGACCACTGTAGCTGAACTGGTGCTCTGAACCTTTTCCTGTGTTGCCTGCAGCTATGCGAGCTTTTCTTCAATAGAGGCTGTAACAATGTATGCCTCATCAATCCACGTTTGTAAGCGCGCCTTCAAAACTGCTTCCTTATGCCGAGTAGCATCCACTTGCTCCTTGAGCGCTTTCGCCTGCTGCATCCTTATGAGCTTCTGTGTAAGGGAAACCGTCTGTGCAATCCCTTTTACTTCATCGTATTTCTACTGTAGCTCGCACAACTGTGTATCTAGGCGATGTATATTAGGGTCCTCTTGTAGAGTGGTGAGAACCTCAAACGACTACTCGAACAACTTTGTGTAGTCTGTCACTGCATTGTTAACCTTCACTATGGCTGTTGTAATCACGCTAGCGCGCTGTTTCTTCGACTATCTGAAGGTTTAGTTCAAGCTGAACCTTGGCCATCTCCTCCTTTGCCTCATGCACCCTTGCTGCTAGTTTTCGGATGTGTGCCTCCACTGGCTCTTTTGCTAGGATAGCCAACTCCAGGACCATCTAGCAGGCTTCCTTGACCACCTGCACTAGCTGTCTGTTCTGCGCCACTACCTCGTCGTGCTGTAGGCTCAACTGTTCGATATTGATGCGCTCCTCACTCATTACCTGGAGCAAACGACCTTAACTCACTCGTAGTTCTTCAGTAACTCCATCCCGCGAAACATAGAGCATCTCCCAAGGGAGCGCAACCATATTATCCTGATTACCTTCAACCTACTGACCATAGGCATGTCGGCCTCATTTTCTGTAACTATTGCTCCCTCTAGCAACACTACTGTGTTAGTCATCCGGGGGCGTAGCATCTCCTCGATCGTGATCGTGCCTAGTGCGAGGCTGGTTGACACAGTGCCAGCCTATTGGGTGTGCACCTACAACTCCTGTATCTGCACTCAGAGAGACCCCGACACAATCTGGTGTTCCTCCGCAAACTACTGGAGGGTCTTCGCAGTGACGTCCCTCACAGTCTCCCCAATGTTGTGCAGATCCCCCTTAGTGAGGGTGATCGGGTTGAAAGAAGTCTTTGAAGCCTTCGGCTTCTTCCGCGACCCTACCTGCTCTCTTGGGCGTGGTCATTTCAGTTGGGTGGACGTTGTTTGCAGGTCTGTGCCACCTGACTCTGTGTATGTCTCCTATTTGGGTGAAGGCGAATTTTCTCCCTTGCGCTCTTCCTCGGCTTCCTTCTGTTGTTCTTCCGCAAGCTTAGCGGTGTCGCGTGCCACCTAGGCCTTAGTTGGTGCTGCTTCATTCTTGTGTTTTTCTACCAACTGTGCCATCCGCAGTTTCACCTCGTCCTTTTTCCGCTGTGAAGTGGACTTTTCTGCTTCCACCATAGAGATAGCTGGAGCATGCCACTCCGACGGCCACAACTCAAGGACTACGAAGATGACGTTTTCTATCGCCAGGTAGGGTAGCTCATGCCATGTCTTCACGGGGTCCTTCCGCGCCGTGATGTAAATGTGATGGAAATTTTCCTTGAACTCCACGAAGCTCTACAAACTATTGTAGACCATGGGTGATAATTGCGGCTTGCGATTAATCCCCATTCTGATGTTCATCTCTATGGACACCCAGAATATTTTACCGTCCCATATCCTCTGTGCATCTCAGGTTGCCCACATCGAAGCGTACTTTGCTGCGTCTGGAAGGCCCTGTGTGATCATTAGGAACTAGATGTCTTCAGGCAATTGCCATGCCACTAGTACTATGGAAAACAGAAGCCAGGCATAGTGAAAAGTCTTCCCCTACTCCTGTGCCTCGCGACACTTCTCAAGGAACTCTCCGCATAAGTAGTTTGCTCAGTTGAACTAGACCCCTTCTGCGCATTGCGCTCCAAGTGAAACCACCGACATGGGCACCTCATTCGCACAAAACTTCCGCATAACCTTCCCTGCCAATATATGCGTTGCGACTTTGAGAACAGGGTTATTGATGCTGGAAATTGCGTACCCTCTCTTCTTCTTCTCCAACTTAAACTTCTTCTTCATGACCTCCGTGATGGCCAAATCATCACTCTTACCCTTCGAGATGTTCGTTGGGTCCTCCCCTTTGCAAGGGAGCTAGGTAATTCTGTTAATAAAGTGGTCTTTGATAGGGATGGCTCCTCCAGCCACAAGCACCCATCATGCACCAAGCAGAGCAGTTGCCTAATGACAAAAATGGTCACTGGGGCGCGATGGTAATGCGGCACCCAGAGACGATTTAACAATCCTACCTTTTCTACACCTCTCAGCCACTTACGTAGCTCCAAATCTATGACTCTAGTTGGTGCATCTTTCTTTTGGTGCATTAGATGCACAGTTGCCAAATGTGGGAACTTCTCATGGTCCGTGAGATCCCAGTCTTCAAATTTTAGTACAGGAACTCGTCCCAAGTGTGCTCCTTCGAAAATGATGTAGTTAGGGAACAACGGAGTCTGCAGAGAGCTCTTGCTCTGATCTAGATCTTTGGGCACCCTTGCTTTCCCCTTCCACGGTGGAACATATGCGGGCATCCTGGTAAGAGGGCCCACACCCTGGGTTTCAACCTCCATTTCTTCATCTTCCTCCTCTACCAGGATTTCTTCAAATTCTTCCTCCTCATCAGCCTCCAAATTGATAGCCTTCCCCTTTTCTTCCATGGTCCACTTAGTTCTTAACGGATTCTTAGGGGATACGTTCATTGGTACCATAGCCTGCTTGTCTTTCTTGGGTCTGAGTGTGCGCAGATATTTAGGGATTTCTGCGATATCCCGACACTTTTTGGGACTTCCACTTCCCTCATGGCCTGCGTGGCTTCCTCAGTGGTCATTACTCCAGTATCCATTGCTTCCTCAGGTGCTGCCATAGTGCTATTCCACAATTCTCTCAACGAATCGGGTAATTGCTTAATAAATGAATTCTCCTTCAGAAGATCAAACAAGTCTGGGTTCATGAATGTCTGGGGGCGCAACAACTCAGTTCTTAATTTGCCAAGTGTTGTTTGCTAGGCACTTTGCAATTTATAGCGCCTTTTGAATTTTAATTCAACCGCTCCCCCCATATTTGGTCCATTAATGCTCGATTGACGACGGATTTTCAAGAATCTAGCCCATACAGTTCACCTTAAATGCCTGCCACCCACTCCATTTGGTCTCAAACCAAGCATCACATCATGAATAGTGACTGTAATGATCACTTTCCAGCCGACTTGTGTGGCAGCGCAGCTACCCTCGCATTGTTGCGGACCCTGTAACACTTCACTACTACGTGTAGTCTTGATATCGTGCATCTCTCGGGTAGAGTAGTTTATAGTATCACGCCTCCTTTCAGCTGCTTGGAGTGCTAAGACTGTGCTTATGTCGTCTAGTTAGATGGTTGAGCCCCCTATGTACACTTTCAAATGACTACCATTAAATTTTCCTGGGAAGAGTTCTCCATTTAACTTTACCAACTGCACTGCGCCACCATCTATGATCTCCTTAATAACATACATTCCCAGCAAATGCATTCTAAGCTTCCCTGGGAATTTATCAAACTTACTATCATACAACAACACCAAACCATTCAACTTGAAGGTGCACAACTTAATATGTCGATCGTGCCAAGCCTTTTCGCGTTGCTTTTGGACCTGCTGGTGAAATCCAACAAAAAATCGTTCTTCTTCGAGCTCCTCCAACTACGCGAGCCTATCCTCCAGGGCTCCGTGGTCTGTCATACCTGTGAGCACAGCTATGCACAGACTAGGCATGATGTATTCCATAGGCATTACAACTTCCACTCCATAGACAAGCCTAAAAGGTGTCTGTCCCATCAGTTTCTTGCATGTCATCTTATAAGCCCATAATACTGCAGGTACGCGCATGTCCCAATTACTTCGCTACGTGGAGAAAATTCTGTGTGAGTGTTCTTCCTACATAGTATCTCCCCAACATTAAGAGCCATTTGCACATTTGTACCCCCAACACATGCTTATTTACCATACATTTTAGCGCGTGGAGTTCATGTGCATCCACGTAGGTTGTTTTCCATATGCCTGCGCCCACCTGGCCATATGCGTGCGCAGATCATGCCGTCCATTGTATTTGTTTGTTAATCACACCCTAGGCTTCCCAAATCACGTGCACATCATTCTCCTACATTCGCGCCAATCGTCAAAGCTTCCTTTGTGTGTACCCCACCACCTTGCGGGCGTAGCGCGCAGTACCCAGTCCAAGGCCTAGAAGCATTTCTTTTCCAAAACCTCCCTTTCAAATTTATTCAAGAAGGTATCTACCACACTTAGACTATCATAAGTAGGCAGGTCTCTTACTTCGGTCGATATGGAACACAACGACCTTGTCATCATATTGCAATTCAGTGTAGTTGCCTCATGTAACCGATTTTGTCATTGCTCTGTTTCCTCATCGAATCCGAAGTACAGGAGCTTTCGCGCTCCCATGCAATCTGCCCATCCGCAGTGGGATTCACCCAATCCTGGTTTCGTTCTGTTATCTTATAGATGCAATCCAAATCATCATCACTTTCATAGTCGCACACCAGCTCCGTATAACGTGATTCTTCAACAAGGTCCAGGGGTATAATTACACATAGTGACTTCTTATCAAAAATCATCTTTCGCTTTTTTAGATTGATCACCCCATTCATGTCAGTGGCCCAATCAATTCCTAAAAGTGCGGGGTAGGGATTGCTATCAATGACAATCTCTATCACTTCAAAGTCTGCTAGTGCACTCGCTTCGTCAATATCCACAGTTATTCCCTGCAATCACCCCATGGCCCAATCAATTCCTAAGAGCGCGACGTAGGGATTGCTATCATCAACAATCTCTATCACTTCAAAGTCTGCCAGTGCGCTCGCTCCCTCAATATCCACGGTTATTCCCTACAATCGCCCCATGGGTCACCCCATTCGCTCCCATGTCTTTTTTGGCAGAACATTCACATTAAATCCTAAATATGGGATGACTTGATCCATATCATATTCTCCGATCTACGTGGTTAGTTTCATTTCTCTTCCCGTTCTTGTCTTATGTTTTTCGATCTTCCTGACTACACGTGGTTCTCTTGGGGCGGTCATAACACATCTGTTAACGAGTTCCTGTAACCCTTTCACTGCCTTACTGTCATGCAGTAGCTTCATACATGTTTTGTGGAATGTTGTGAGCATAGATGGGTCCATCTCCAGCTCCGGTTTATCTTTGCTTCTGGAAGTGTAGGCATCAATGAAGCTCTTCTTGGCTTCCATGAAGGTTTCCCACATGTGCTCCAAATCAAACTCTGCTTCCATTGCTGGAGCTTTTAAAACCCAAGTATTATCTTCTGGTTGTTTTCCTTTGTCATCTCTCGTCATGATTCCTCTTCGGAGCACAATGTTCACATTCAGATCTTCCTCACGTGGCTCAGACCTCATCATCTACAGGTTCTGAGTTGGGGGAGGTGGTAGCGCTCCTTTGTCACATATTCGAGCTATCAGTGTAGGACAATATTCTGTCTCATGATCAAACAAGCTGCAATACAAACACGATAGGCGCATTGGATTTATGCAATCGTGGGCTTAATGTCTTGGCCCTTCGCACTTGTGGTATATCAACTGTCCGCAACCTCTTCCAGGTCCTCCTCTGCCTCAGCCTCGTCTGTGCCATTCCTGCATTTTCGTCAAGGGGCCACGTTTCGGCCTGAACTCTGTAGGTGGGAGTTCTATCCATCATTAACTCATAGCTTCTATAAGTGTGCTCATCATGTCCCACTTACCTACAAAAGTTGCAGAACAACTGTTGTGAATTTTGCGTGTACTTCTGTAACAAGTGACAATTGTCCATGGCATGTTTTCCTGCTATTTGAAAAATCGCGCACCACAAAGAAAGTGTCGCACTAGGTCCTGCTTGCACTTCTGGTCTTAAGGGCATTGGTCCTCCTCCTGTGAGGTAATTTTTGAAAACTGGCAGTGGTCCTTGTCATGACCCTGACCCTTGCATTTTATGCACCATACCTCTTTGCGCACTTCTGGTCGAGTTGTCCTGTCCTGTTTCAGACTCTGCATCTCAAGGCATAAATTCTTCAGTTGTGCGTGGATCTTCTGAACTCCTAAGTTAGGATCCTGCATCGGGGTCTCATGTAGCCTCATAAAAATCTCTAAGGCCTCTGCCTGAGTCATTATCTTCTATTGCGATAGCGCACTCCTTAAATGTGGCATTAGAAAAGCTACTAACCACCCACGATGTTGTCCATCCATCAGATTCATATTAGCTTCATGAATCATACATTTCAGCCTTTGTTCTAGCTCCCAAGGAGTCTCACCTGGTAGCATCGTGATCTCTTTGAATCCAATGATCGACTGTGCTTCAGACTTCGGCCTACTAAATTATTTGTTTAGTGCTGCTTGGATATCCGCGATTCCCGCATTTGGATTATCATTAGAGTGCTTAATATACCAGGTCAGCGCGTGGTCCTACAGGGTGCTAACCAGTGTCACTTTCTTTATATTGTCATTTGTAACTCCTTGCGCTTCCCATACATACCTTACCACGAACTAGAATTGGTATGGATCCTCATTTCCGAAACCTTTGAACACAAGCAACTTCACTGTACTTGCCATATTGAATCGCGGTGGTGGTGGAGGTGGTACGGGTGAAGATGGAGGTGATGGTGGTGAAGCTCATGGCGATGTGGGTGGAGGTGGTATTCGCAGAATTATTTTCCTTATCAGATGGATCGCACTTCGTGGTGAGATCTTTGCAAGCTCTTTCTCGTCCCATCGCAGATTTGAAATCAAGGGGCTAGTTTTTGGTCCCTTATTTCCTTCATTCCTGTAAGCTTTTCCACTTCGCGTAGCCCCGAACATCACGGTAACTGCATAACCCTCTTTTTGCACAATAGCATTTTAATCCAAGTATTCAAAGACTTTATGTACTTACCTTGCAGTCCTTTGAGAAAGCATCTCTCTTCCTTGCTGTAGCTAACTGAGGTGTCAACAACAAACTCAGTAATGAATCCTCCTATAATATGATCGAGCCAATGATCAACGATGCGCATGTCTTATCCTCCAATGCTTTCAACCTTCGCACTAACTCTGGGGTCCACACAATAAGACCATCAAGTTTCCACCTTCCTTGGCTATCTGCTAGCTTTGCGATCCACTCATATAGCTCAGTAGGGAGAGACGTAAAGAAGATTTTGTGGATCTCCATGTATAGGTAGCAGTCTAACAACTCTTCTTTTGACAGTCACAAGTTCTTGTTCTCCTGTGTTGTGAACTTGTGAATTCTCCTGTCCAACCAACCTTCAATTTCCTTCTTAGTTGGATTCCAATGATACGACATCAGACATCTCTATGCAGATTCCGGTTCCAGAAATGGAACCATTTGTTGGCTTGAGGGGGCCTGACCCAGGTTCGACGTTATTTAGCCAAAAAAATCCCTACACTACTGGCCCTTTCAGCATCAGCTCGCGGAGTGTAGACTGAAGTCTCACCCGAAACAATATGGGGGGATGCTGGAACCAAGTTTCCACACCCTTGAGATGTTTCTGGTGTCGATTTAGTCCAACTGTGCTTATCTTCATGCAAGTTACTTCATGCACTATCCTAACCTTCAATACCCTCGCGATCTGTTATAATCGCCTTTCACGCAGGCTTGACCAGGGGCTGAGATGCTTTTGTGCTGCTATGGCAGCAAACTGCACTATTTCCCCAAACTACACCACGAATCTTACTTATCTTCTTACAAATGTTAGTCAACTTCACGTAAACAGATATTCTATCTTGTATTCACTTAATAAATACAATCATATATATTCGCACATCATATAAATAATAGAAGTGCAATTTTCACCCAATATATTCAATGCACAAAACAAGAAATAAATACACAAAATTGATATGAAACTTCTCTTTATTAATGCTTTCAATTGTTACAGACTCGACTCACCCTGTGCACTCAGTTGCGGACTACTAGGCCTCTGCGCACTCAGCTGCAGAGCCTTCTCCTACTCTACGACCCAAACTAGACTTTACACTTCTGTTCTTCCACTATGCTTCTATTCCATGTTTAGATTAGATGATTCTTCATTGTTTTAACTACTTAGAGCTTCACTCTATTTATACAATCCTGTGGTCCGCAGACCATGGGTAGGTCTCTACAACCAACATTACATTACAAAATTGAGGGCAGACAACCCTGTGACTCTTTTATAAGCTACATGCTCTGTGCCCATAAAATGCGGAATCTTTACATTAGAGTTACAATTTTTGACCAAAATTTGGGCTCTAAGCCCCAAAACTTCCCTTGAGGGATCCCGCGCCCAACGCATGACCTAATTTTTCAAGTTTCATTGTTGTATCTAACTTTGTGCCCAAAAATTAATGAAGAAGGTGGGTTTTTGCCATGACCCCTGAAATTCAATGGTTAGATGCAAAAATAGAATGCACCACCGTGATCGTTGTGAAATTCTAGTTAAAATGAGTATAAAATTGGTCACATTTCGCCACTTGCAAATATGGCCGCTTAAGGTATCTTCAAGATTCCTCACAACATCAAAATGGAATATTTAAGGAATATTTTTGCAAAATATTCTTTGAAATCTTTCTCAAAATTTCTGCCTGCTCCTAGTTTCCTCGTGCAAGGTTCCATGGCACGAATTTCACTACCATGGTTCCGCGACTTGAACTCCAGGTTCTGAACTGCTTGGTTCCATCAACCTTTGTTTTCCATCCTTGATGGCTTTGCCTTGTGGTTAATGAGTTATGGTTTAAATAACTAATGCACATGCATTAATATCAAAGCGCCATCATGGTGCATTGGCTGGCAGGTGGTTTTGTGGGCCATTAGGCCCGACGATTTGGGTGTTCAAACCCCATTGACCCAACATTTATTTTTGTTTGTTTTTATAAATAACAATACCACCACATAAAAAAAACACATTTGGTTCAAGTCATATGTAACTCTCATTGACATATAACATGTGGTTTGAAAATTATTGAACGAACCATGTGGTTGTGACAAATTGCGTTAAACGTCGATTTATTAATCGACCAATCCACCATGTTTTATGTTTGATCACCAATTATCATTAGAATTTGTGTTAACCACATGTCATATCACCGTAAAGGTTATCATTGACCATCCAGATATAACATTCACCATTGGGTTATTATATAACCGTTTGTTGTTTATATGTTAAATTGTCGTTTCACCGTCATTGCCGGTCGTTTGTAAACTGCCAATGTATGTGTTAACGTTGGTTTTAACTTTGTCGTAATGATCGGTTTATTAGGCTAACCATTGAATATTTAAAATCGTTGTTGTTTATAACCAAAAACAATTCAAAGATTGCAGTTAGAATTTGTTGGCATATTGACTGTCAAAATCCGCCGATTAGAGTTTGAAACTGTTGCCAAACCCACCGAAATTTAAAACCACTGCCAAATTTGGTCAACCAGGGGCCAATATACCTCCCCATAGAGTGCCACATGGAACCATTTGATTGGGCCATGCAGCCCCTTTCTATTGGGCCATTTGTTTGCCACCAAATTTAGCAGGACGTCGCTATATTTAATGGCTCTGCAACTTTAGCGGTGTTGCTAACTTTATCTAGAGGGTTCGTTAAGTTTAGCTGAAATTTTCCAAATTTGGATGGAATGCCAAATTTGTCGAAGCTCCAAATTTAACTGGTGATTTGCTAAACTTGTCATTTTTTCCAAGGTTGACCAAAACTTTGACTATTAATAAATTTCACATATGAGCTCAGATTAAGGTTCCGTTTGCGATGTTGGAATTAGGACAACGAGCTCTTCAATCTGGTCTTGGTTCCACTGTAATCTTAGGACTTTTTATTTTTGGGCCATTAGGGATCCATGTGGATTATACTTAGACCTTCCGCTGGTGATAAGAAGGAAACAAAAACAAAACTTAGCAGTACAAGAGCCATGTTGGATATATGTGTCTCCATTGACAATGAAATGAGCATATTTCTCTATGAACCATGTATGTTTCCTTGCATAAACACTTCTCGAGTTCCCCACAATGTTGTCATATCCGGGACTGGATGCTTGATGTTGTGGTTGTCTGACATCTTTGATGAATCATGTATTGGGTAAGTGTGGGGCAGGGTTGCCACGCCTTTCCCTATTGAAGCTCAACTTGACGGTGGAGGCATGCTTCTCACCTTGACTTGCATTACTCTCCTAACACCGCATTATATCACCTCGAGCGAGGATTATTTTTTTAATTGTAGGTAGTAATTTTTTGTAACCAATGTGAATTGGTAATTCATTGGAGTAATAATTGTAAGGATAGTTATATTATAAGTTAACTCATCGCCATTATTTAAAACAAATCACACCACTTAAAATAATTTCCAGATAATTCATTTAAAGAAAATAAACTTTTACTTAATTAAAAAGAGTTTTAATATTTTCGTTTGAAACCAAAAATTAATTTTAATGTAAATAATATTTGTAAGAAGAGTAATATCACTTGTAATTATTAGTAATAGAATTGTATATTTCTTTAATAATAATTAACTTTGATCTTACCAAGTAGATATTATTTTAATTACAATTTAATTTTAACGAATAAAAATAACACACCTATCATTATACAACATAATATTTATAATCTATATTTAATGCGGGAGAGTAGGTCTTATTGCACATCAAAACTATGTTGAGTGCTCTATTAACCAAATATTAGTACACATATAAATGTAAAAATGTTGTCTCAAGTTGGACATATTATCTTCGGCACATAATCTATTAGTTGAGGGAATATCTCAACCACACATTAATCTAGGAAGCTAACTAGTTGGAGGGAATCTCTCAAATCCAAATAGGCCTCAACTACCTCCTACAAACTAAGACCAAACTCTCTACATAATAATGACCAACATGATCACACCAAAGACAAGCATGAGTTACATACTTCAACACTCCCCCTTAACAATTACTTGTCTTAATGTTCATCCACTAAAGTCTTTATCTACATCTTCTATGTAGCACATGTTCCACTGAAGAACTTCCTAATCTGCAAAATCTACCTCTAGTCCAACTTGACTATTTCACTTTGTACCTTGATCATGCAAACATAGCTAAACTAATGATGTCCATATAAAGAGACAACCATCTGTCAGAATACATGGGTACTTGACCACTGCAACCATTGGTTTACTAGGATGCCCCTTTGTGTACGTGATTCACTCAACCTCTTGATGACCCCCCCTTGAATGTAAAACTTCACCTCCAAAGTCTACAACCAACAATATGGTCCACTCATAGAACATCCAACCAACACATGGCCCACTCCTCCAAGTGTTAAATAACTCCCTAACAAAGGCTACTAAACTAAACTAGACCAAGTCATTATAAGGGACACATGATAAAGGGGTATGGATGCATTGTTGGCTCTGACAACAATATGCCCTTTACATGTGACATATATATGAGCACAACATGCTCCATCTCATGGAGACACAATCACATACTCAAAACATTTTATAGGACTAATACATGAAATCAGAACATGAATATAGACTTACTACAGCTACAATGTGTAGATCACATTACAACATGGTCGTGATTCAATTTTATTTACCTTATTTTACCTACATTTTTCCACCAACATCGAACCTTTGTTTGCTGCGACAATCAATATCCTTTGTTTCCACAACACTTCCACAAGCATTGTCATCTTCTTTCCTTGGACCAATTTCCAAAGAAGTTGTTGTATTTAGGATCTATTTGTTCTACCTATTGCGAACTCACCATTCATCTTCAAAGCTTCAATATATAATCAATGTTGGTTTCATAAGGGAGAATAATGCAACTCACTTTCACCGCAAAAAGTATCCCTGCTCCTCCCTTCACTTGATGAATTGTCATCACATACGAGCTAGAAATCAATCGTATTACAGGTACCTCAAATCAATTGGGAACTTGTTGTACTCCCTAGCCTAACATCAATCCAACCATGAACATTGAATAATTAACCATCCTATGGGACTATTTCCATCTACCGAAATACGTGGGTGTCATCTGTTGTACTTGCCAACTATCTAGAAAAGTAGTTTGGATACATCCAGATGCAGAATGTATCTATCTTAGTCTTACTTCTTTGCACATGTCAATCAAGACTTATAGTGCATTAATTGAGAAACAATTCATGGAGAAAAACATGTAGTTAGAAGCTATTTATGGCTACAACACTTCTTCCAAGTAGACTTGGGAATGACGTTGCATCACAAAACATTGCAACAAAAACACTAGAGAGGGATACATAACAGAATAAGAGTAATACCATCCTCCTTCTCAGTCACTCACATATTAGACATCACCATCTTCATCTTTGGCATCTTTGTTTGCATCTTGGTTCAATCCTCATTTAGGAGTTTCTACACTTCAGACAATTGTTAGAGTAGTCAACTCTAATAAATTCACACTCATGTATTGAGTTAACTAAGCTCAATACATTTTCTAATACATACCCCAAAAAGAATCTAAAATACCATGCAAACACCAAACAAATCAAATAGCCCATTACACTATATCCAAGTTGCCAAAGCATTTTAGGTGCTACTCAAATTTTTATTTTCTTATGGCTATGACCTCCCTTAATGCAATTGTATAAATCACATGAAAATATTAAGTTTCAACCCCGACTTGCTCTTCACAACCTTAGACCAAAGTTTGTGCATAGGAGAATGCTGACAATGTGATCTGAGTTTTGATGCCAAACTATGTTTGCATACAACCGTATGCTAAAACACAAGCTAAATTGCAAATTGAATGCAACATATCTACACCTTGGCTCATCTCAAGTTCATTCCTAGTTTCAATTTGGGACTTTGAGCACATGATTTCACATGATTTTCACATCTCATCCTCCATTCTATCTCTTGATGGACAATAGTTCACACACTAGCAAAAAAACACACTTCAATATACTGTTCGTTTCCCTGGGCCCTCTTGTGAAGGAGGAAAACTCAGACCTGCTCCAATACCATGTTAAAATGCGAGATAGTAGATCTTGTTGCACACCAAAACTATGTTAAGCACTCCATTAGCCAAATAATAATACACATGTAAATACACAAATGTTGTTTCAAGATGGAGAGACTATCTTGGACACACAATCTATTGGTTAAGGAAATATCTCTACCATAAACTAATCTATGAAACAAACTAATTAGAAAAAATCTCTCAAATTCAAACAGGTCTCAACAACCTCTTACAACCTAAAAACAAACTCTCTACATAAAAAAAACCAATTCTACCTAATAATAACCAATAATCTCAACAATACACAAATATAATTATGTCTAAAACAAATAACAATTACACACTATCATAATTATCATTACTATTCACTTTAATTTTAAAATTGTGCATAGAGAATTTGCCTTATGCCAAGGCACGACCATGATAGTCAACTTTTCGATGATATCTATGGATTTGGTGGAAATTTGATGTTATATACTTTTTAAATGAAATTCATGGATGTGATGGGAATTTGATGAACCCTTTAAAGTTAATTTTTATGTTTTATTTTTTCCTTCCTTTTGCTTATAACTTAAATTAAATTAATTTTATAATAGTATATTTTAATTATAGATAATATAAATAAGTTTTTTAATAATATATTATGCTATTAAATAAAATAATTTGATATATATAAATTTAATTTTCCAAAAGTTAGGTTTTTTCCAAGATATTTTAATACTATTTAATTTAAATTAAATTAAATTTTATAAGAGAATATTTTTAATTAGATAAATATAAAGTTTTTTTTTTTTTTTTTTTTTTTTTTTTTTTTTTTTTTTATTTTTATTATTGGTATAATATTTAAAAAGTTATATAAAATGTATATTAATTTAGTGGAGTGTTGTTATTCGGGAAAACTAGGACTTAAATTAATAAGATTAACCATAATTTCATTATATCGATGTTTTATTATTTAATGTTATTTTTATTAAAAAATAGGACATAGATTAATAAGATTAACCATAATTTCATTATATTGATGTTATATTATCTAATGTTATTTTTATTAAAAAAAAGAGTAATAGATTTTGTTCAATATATTGATATAATTAGAAAGGAAATTAGGATAAATAAAGTCAAATAATAGATGTTGGAGGACTTTTCTCTAGTGTTTTCTCTAGTGTTGTCTTTTTCTTAGCTTAAGTGCCACGTTGCATTCTATTGGCTTTGGATACTTAGGAATAATAATAGCGTAGTTGTGGGCCTCTCTTGAGCCAGGAGAGCCTTTCACTTCTTTGGTCTTTCAAGCTTCATCATTAACCTAAGTAACTAAAATACCCACTCCAAACACATCTTTACAAAAAGTGTCACATTTACTCTTGAAGATTCTAATCATGTGTTTGAGGTCTTGTATTTCTTATCTCTCTACTTTGATTTCTTGGAACACCATTATCTTTGTTATCCAATAAATTTTTGCTAAATGAAAATAATTTCTCTATTGGGTTGCCTAGATCACAAACCCAATCTTCCACCTCAATGAGAATTTTGGAGTCTAAAATACTCCATCTCTTCCTTTTAACCTCCTCCTCCAGCTCATATACTATTGTTTTAACTTCTATAGGCAAGCCATGTGAAATTTACTTCTGACAATTACAACGTCTTGCTTAGCCTTGGTCATCTTTTGCGACCATGAGGCCTCCTATTTCCCTTTTTGATGCATATGTTTGCAATGAAATTTCTCTCAACCTCTTGATCTCTTGGCAATGTCATCGAGTTCCATTTTATAAGAGACTCATCCTCTCACTTCTCCTGTTCCCCCTATTCCTTTGGTTGTCCCTTAAGCTTACTAAGTGAATTGTCAATTAATGCTACACAACTAGCCTAATCCGAGTCCTCCTAAAACCACTTGTAACTTGTTCCTAGATCTAGTAATGCATGGTCCTCCTTCCTTGCTAATCACACACCCAATTGCCTCGCCCCTCCTGCTTTTCAAAGGGTCACCTAGCTAGGGAATAGTCCATAATGATTTGGGTGAGGAGATGGAAAGGAGGACTTTGAAAGCCAAGTGTTAGACCCCATGCTACTTGTGTAATATACCTTGAGGGGGTAATATGGGGTACCTAAGGAGGCACCCATGGGGAATAACACTATAGATGTGGTTATGTATGGTTATGCACAGTAATAATTATGTTCACACTATTAACCTTGTGGATTCCATGCAAAAAAAATACATATGCACATATATAATGTTATCCCCCTTAGGTATCTCCCATTGTACCCTATATCACCCACCATAGGTATAATATAACTTAATCCCCTTCTAGTCTTTACAAAAGCCTTCCCTAATAGTTTCTTCAAGGAGCTAGGTATCCTTATTTTAGAGATCAAATTGGTAGTTAATGCCTTCAACCTTCCCACTATATTACATCCCTACTAAATCCATCATTGTTTTACGTGTATCGTCCTTCCACCCATGTGTATTATGGTAATCGAGGAATATGGTGCTAGACCTAGTTATTTTCACTCCTTTGACTTGTTGCGAGAGATTTGTAGCTTGAAACACTCTTTTGACTAATAAATATTGGCCATCATGGACAGGATTGAGTCATGGAGGGCTATACTTCCCTTCTCCATATGTTAATCACATTATGCCCAATCCTTTTGGAAACTCCTTCACATACACAACTTCTTGTTGTTGTTGACCATTGAGCTCACATAGTGTCTCATGGTCATCCCATCATTCCTTTGACAATACACCCTCTTTGAAACAAATATGATTAAAGTTTTATTATGCTTTAAGTTTTTTATATAACCAGCCTAGATCGATCTTAACTCTAGATCTACCAAGCATCATGAGGGATTAAATATCTTTCCACTCTAAAAGAGGTTTACACTTCAAGAGATTTGATCCTTCTAGGCACTTGATAAATCTGGAGTTAAGATGGATCTAAGATGGATCGGTGCATGGTTTGCTTGATTAGACCCCAAAAAAACCAAAACCACATATTGTTCTTTGATGACTTACAACACTTCAAAACCAAAAAGCCACTCGAGCCAAGATGCCACCCATCTACACCAAAACCACTATGTCGCGTTTGTAACACCATCCCAAGTTAAGCTTTGCAAATCGATCCATGATCGGGTCGACCACCAATAAAACTTTCCCCCAATATAGTGAACAAATCCCAACTCATGTGTCACACCCTTATCCAAAACCAAACATCAAACCTCGTTGAATCTCCCAGATCGACACCCAACAACTCATAAAACACCAAAACCCCCGCATTAACCACCCCTAAATATGTAACAAAGTAATAAAATTTCAGGAATTCCTACCCTTGCCCCTGGGGGTCTCCACAACTAGCAACAACTGACTGGGATCAACCCTCTGAAGCTACTACCCAGACTACTATTAAACAATCTTAAATCCCATTTCTCAACTAGATACACAAAACAAATACCAACTACCCCATAAGAGACAAACCCATTGCAAATTCTGAGAATTATACCAGAAAACCATGCTAAATACCAATGAAACCTTACCAATATCATGAATGCAAGTTTGAATGCCGATTTCTCCTAACAAACCACTATGCAGAGACTCCACAACGCTGAAATTTTCTTTAGCCTGCAAGAGGTACTTTGACTAAAGCCCCTTATCCTTAGATCCCAAATTCACTACCTCTAAGCCTTCTTTCCAAATTCATCGTTGCTTTAATCTTCCGCTGCAACATGTTCTTCCTCTGCATCTGGTTCCCATACCCAAGTTAGTTCAAACATAATGCTAACCTACACAAATGTAATAGAGCCTACTCCCCCCTCGTGATCCCCATACCAAAACACAAAAAACTAACTACACATTTGAAAGCGTTGCTCTTATACACAACACCCATGCTCTAGAGAGTTCTCCCCTCGCTCAACTACATGTACTAGTAACACCACGCTTCAAATGAATGCCTTGGCTGGGTTGGTGGGGTGGCGAGCCCCCACGGATCCCAACATTACCTTGGGCTGCCACCCCCACTGGGTATATAATTAATTATAATTATTAATTTTATTTTATTTTTATGTAGTTTGACCAAATTAAAATGTTTTAATTAATAGTTTATTTTATTTTACTTTTTATTTTTATGTAATTTGACCAAATCAAAATGTTTATACGACAAAATAAACTAAGATAAAACATTACAATATCTTTTCCATACTAAACTAAAAAAACACCTCTTAATACAATAAAATGATATACTTTTCTACTCATTAAAATTGATGTAAGAGAAAATTTCTATATCATCCTATTTTAATAATCTATAATTATTTTTCCAAACACCCCTATTTCACATTTTACATTTGGAAACTATTTTTTTACTTTAAAGCATTTAATATTAATATGATAAAATATTCCAGTATTATATACCATATTTAATAATTATAAAGATTTTAAGGCTACATTTACCACTAATAATTAATTATTAAGCACGTGTTAACAAACATTTATCAAAAGTTAGAATATTTTTTGGGTTACAACACCAGTATCTCTATGTTTTCTTTGGACTTGATACTCGTTGCCGGTCACAGCTCATCTACTTCGATGCCATTTTGTATGCTCAATATAAAATAAAATCAGTTGAAAAAACAGTTAGGGTAAAAAAGGTTGATTTAGAAACATGAGAATATACTCTAGTAGTTGAAATTTATTGTACTAACCTTTTTGCCCATATGAGATTCGACGGGCCCAACTAAAAGTCCAATGTTCATTAAACTGTGGGACTTTTGTTATCATAATCTTTTTTGGAGTTGTTTATAATGCGACTTTTTGGAGATTCCGGTGACGGAATCCGGCGGAAGAAATTGAGGTTAAATCTTGACTTTTAGCAGTTAAAATGGTTTTTGAACTTCATATTTGGATTCAGCACCCTAAAAAACCCCTGGGACCCTTTGATTGTGCAGAAACTAGCTATCAAACTTGCCATTCCAATAAATTGCTGCCGGATTTTGACTGGAAAAACCGGCCAGAAAAACTTTCAAAAAGTCTCATTATAGACAACTGCATTTTTTTGCCCAAGAATCCACTTGCTAAACTAAAGTTCTATTCAATTTATTATTATTATTATTATTATTATTATTATTATTTCTTTCTTTCTGGTGCAAGTGGTGCAAGTAGTTTAGAACGGTCATAGTAAGAGGTTTTTTTTGGTGTTTTTAAAAGTTAATCAAAACATATATCCACAAGTGAAGGTTTTTCCATAGTGCAATTTGTTAAATTAAAATGGAACAGTTAATTTTGTACTAAGTAAATGAATTTATTATTTTTTCAATTGGGTAAGTTTTGATAAAAGTTTCAAATACAGTTAAAGTTTTGTTATGATTCGATGCTTAGTTATGGTGGAACAATGTTTTTAAAAGTTTTGTCTAATTTTAAATTAATTTAAAATATTATAAATAAAATAAAAATGGTAGAATTTTTTGTATTGTTTGATTTTGATCGCTGAAAATAAGTTTGGTACTAGATTAGATGATTCTAAATAAATATACTTTTTATATAACATTATCTTGTAATTTGTGATTGAGAAGAGAATTTTGTATTGAAGAGATAGAGATGATGCGACTTACAATTTCAAAAGTATACGTTTGATGTATAAGTAAAATTGTGTAGGTTATTAACTAAGATTATGTTTTGTTAATATTAAAGAAGATGACTTAATTTATGCCTCAATTTTGTGTCAATTGACCTTGTTGAATGTTATTGGTACAAATGGCGCCAATTTTGAGGATGTGGGCCTTAACACTATTTCCATGGATCTTATTATGTCTTCTTGGATAGGGCTAAGATTGACCATACACCAAGCAATTGTTTTTAATCCAAAGTCTATCAGAGGTTTTTAGTTTTAGTATGTTGATGTGATTGGAGTCTTTAGATGGTCTTTGATTTGTATCCAATGTGATGCTTGTAACAAAATGAGAGTAGACATGATTTTCTCACACACAAAACTGAACTAAGTATATTTTATTCAATTAATAATGTTGCATATAAATACTTCATGCTTTGCCTCAAGATAGACAAACTATCTCGATCACATTAACAACCAGTTGAAAGAATATCTCAACCACACACCGAACCGGGAGGTAACTAGTTGGATAAAATCTCTCTAATCCAACTAGATCTAACAACCTCCTACACCTTAGAGTCAAAACACTTATATAGACATTATCTATACCTCACAACAACCAATACTAACATATTACAACCTTATGATATTATGAAAAATTCCACATTAGGAACAAGACAAGTAAGAGTTAACTATTCCAACACCCTCCCTTAACAAGTACTTGTCTTGATTTATGTTGGGTAAGGTCTCCATCAACATCTTTGACCATTTCAAAATCTCATAGGCTACAAAATCCATCAGGGTTTCATCTATTCCTTTGAGAGGTATAGCCTCCCAGTTGTGACCCAATTTCCCAACACCATTGGATATTATTAGCACTTGCAATGTCTCATAACTCTTGTAAAGGTATGATGTTGAAATGTGAGATCTTGAATCCCCCTTGAACTACTGGATATCAATCCCCACATGAATATTTCATAACCCTATTAAGGTATAGTTTCCCTAATCCTTCAACATCTTGGGCTATTTAACCAACCATCAATCTTGAGTTGAACATCACTTTGTCCTTTCTAACTTTGGAGACACAATTTTTTAAGACCAGGAAGTCAATTCACTATATCTATGCACATATAAGATGTCTTCATTTATTTCATAAACAAAAGATAATGGTAATACATTCACAATAATTAACAAAACAAATTATACTAAAGCTAATATAACTACACCACCACTTAGAGATCCTCAATCAACCTTCAAAAACCTTGGATAATACAGAGGTAGCTGAAAGACATAAGAAAGCTCCCCCTCCATTTCACGAGGAAAAATTTCATTTTATTAGGTGAAAATGGTTTTTCATATTCTCTAACCTTTTCTCATCTCATTAGGTTCCAATCATTGAAATTTCCATTCACCTCTTAGATCACCAAAATTAAAACATCCAACATCTTCATGCATGTGGGATGCTACTACACCTTATCTTTTGTTGAATTGTTTTAAGTGTAAAGATATCAATCCTCACTATCATGTGTGTTAAGAGGCCTGACATCATGTGCTTCACTATGATCTAGTGAAATTGCGTGGTTTCCTTATTGGTAGAATTGTCACTACCAACAATATTACTAAATCCCAAAGGAATCATTGTGGATAAATTTTCATTGGACCTCACACAGAAATATTACACCAAGGCATAAATGTATGGACTCTTTCTAGGGGTATCTCTAGCACAACATCAAGGCATAAGAAACATTATCAGTATGGGTGATTATTTCATAACTATTCATTACTTGAGAATTGGTCAGCCCTCCAAAAGATAATACCTTAAGTCTTTTATATCATTGAATTAAAAGAAACCTTCTCTCTTTCTCTAACATTTCCTTCTTCCACATCCTTAGAAATCTTAACTTCGAAGTGGATCATCAAGCCAATAAAGCTTGTCTTCTGGCTGAAGGGAAAACACAGGTAAATGGTATAAGAGGGTATGTCTTAATCTCTTAAAGAATTCATGTATTTCTACCTAATATCTCCCTTTCCTATGTTCCTCCCCATTGAGCCCTCGTGCCCCATCCCATTCTCATCTCTCCCTTCCCTTCCCGACTATATGTCTTTGAAGGATTGTGTTAATTCCTCCATCCTCTCCATAACTTTTATTTGTCAAACAAATGTGGTCGGAGCTGGCCACTTGCTCCATGCAAGCATGCGTGCCTTAATCCCCCCTATGTGGAATATATCTGTTTGCAGTCTTGATCTTCTAGATAGTTATAGTTGCTTTACCTTGGATTGCTTCATGACGATTTCTCTACCTCGGGGTACTAGCAACAATTATGATGAAATGAAAGCTTGAACGTAGCTCCCATGGTGCGACAGGAATAAATCTGGTGTGGGAGTTTAGATTCATTCATAATCTGCTAGTGGAATTGGTTCAAAATTCAGAAATTTTGGTGGATTTTGAAGTGGGTTTCCCTTGTTTCAAGGGTGGTGTCTGGACGCTGTCATAATTGGAAGCTCTGCGATGAACTTATGGTAACTCTGAGGGCATCCTTTTGCTATGAGAATTTAGTGTGGGTGCAACAAAATTGCAACTAGGTGCTTTGGCGATTTGGTCTTTTAGAGTTTGAGGTAAGATTTCCAATTTTGGATATTCTTTGCTCTGCGAGATTATCTTTTAGTGCCAACAACTTCTGTATTCCAAGTCTTTTCTTTGCTGTCATTTTGGTTACACAATTGGTGGTGGCCTGCCCCTTCCCTCTGTATTCTGGTTTTATAAGCTAACTTTTCTATTCATGTTGTGTTATTTGGTCATTATGTTGGATCCTCCCGACCATTGCACCTTCTTCTGGTTATCATTGGTACTTTACCCTTTGTTGCTTAGCATCTATAGTCTTATCCACTCGACTCTTGCACAATTTTGTCCCTTTTATGGATTCTAACTCTTCAGCCTCAAACTCCTTAGCTTCCTTGGAAGACGAGGTGGATGCACTGTGAAGTATTCTCATGGGACTCCAAGTTCAGGATGCTCATCTAGCCAATCCACCCACAAAGACCTCATGTGATATCGACCACAACATGCTAGCATACCTTGCAAATTAATCATAATTGTAATGTTTGGCTTCAAATGCATATGTTTTTTTTTTCAATTTTGCTGCATATACTCTTCTCGACAAATAAGAGTACAATTAGGATTGGGGTTCTTTGTTGTAATATGGTTAAGGGCAATTGGATGCAATTTGACATCCCCTATGTCTTTGAGCAAAATTTCCATGTAATTCTCCTGGGTACTTGCCACAATCGAGCATCGAATCAATACAAATCAGTACTCATTTGTGTGAAAAGAAAAAAAAATTGTCGCTACCAACAACAAACCTCACTATTTCCTTGGTGTAGGGCATCATAAAGAGAACCGTCATGGAGAAACATATGGTCGTTGAGAGTAAAGCCCAGATGGTCATGCAAATATCAAACCAACCACTTCTAGCCACTATTATAAACAATTTATGCCTCCTCGATGTCAAGTCTCCATGCATTATGCAACACATGGATTTGTCGTGGCCTCCACCAATATAATTTCTTCCATACCCAATTTCCTCCGAATGCACCCTTTTTACTTAGTCCTTTCCTTATTAGAATTTCCACCAGTAGATCTTCAATTAGATCGATGCTATTTCCTTGAGCTTTAGTTTAATATGCATGCAATCACTGATTAATTTATTTATTAGATCACCTCAACATGCAATAACATTACCCTATCTGAACATAAAACAAAAATTAACCACAATGCACACTTAACCTACTCTCTCTTACACCAAATGACTTTGATACACTAATCCTAAGCTACATAGGATTAACACTTACAATTCTCTCATATTCCTAGGCCCTCCCATGATGGAGGGAAGCCCAAACCAACTCTAATACCATGTAAAAAAAATGAGATAATAGACATGATTTCCTCACATAAAATATTGAATTGATTATATTTTACTAAATAAAAAATGTTACATATAAATACTTCACTCTTTGCCTCGAGATAGACAAACTATTTGTATCATACTAATAACTAATTGGGAGAATATTTTAATCGCACACCGAACTAGGAGCTATCTAGTTAGAGAGTCTCTCAAGTCCAAATAGATCTAACAATTTCCCATAACCTACAATCAAACCACTCACATAAATATTATATGAACCTCACAATAACAAATACATTGACATGTTACAACCTTATGATATTAGAAACAATCCCACATTAACAATACCAAAAATCGAAATTAAATATTCCAACAATATTGATGGACTCCAAAATTACAACAACAATACTACACTCCTGACTTTCTTAACTTTAAATGTCAACCTAAGATTCACACAAGCTTAAGAGCTGACTTGAACTATATGTGTGAGCCACACTTTTACTGATGAACTCCAAAATTACAACAACAATACTGCACTCTTGAAGTTCTCAATGTTAACCCAAGGTTTGTACAAACTTAAGAGGTACCTTGCACTATATGTGCAAGGCACACTTTTCAAAACTCATTAATGCAACTATTGATATAGTATTGAAAAAAAATGTTACTTTGATGGTCCAAATGAAGAGGGAAGTAACCCATGTCTAGTAACTCAATTAAAGCAAACTTCATCTATCTATATTTGTAAGGAAAAGAACCAATACTAAGTTGCAGAAATGACCTGTAGGGAATGAAATGTTATTGTTAAGTTGTAGAAGAAAAGAACCATTCCTACTTGTAGAAATGGAAAGGACTATCACTGACTTATATAAATTTAAATGCTAAAACTAATTTTGCAGAAATGAAAGCACTATCACTAATGCAAAAAACACATAGAATTTAGAAATACAGGAAAGAGAGCAACTTCAAGATAAAATTGTTCACTTCTTTGATGCCTTGATCATTAAACCATATTACTAAGTGCCATTTATGAAATGAAATATGAACTACTCATTTACATGAAGAAAAATAGCAAAAAAGGAAGGGTCCAAGATAGTTCTACGAGAAACCCTGCAATTCAATAGTAAATCCCATAGTTCTATAGGAAAGTCTGTAGAAAAATTTCCAGATTTGAAATTAAAGTAGAAATTAAATGTGTTGGACACCTAATCCTCTATGAGTTAGTGTGGAAGCTAAATAGACTAAGGAAGTCCAAGAGACCTTGGAATATGAAACCAAGAGTCACACAATGTACTATAAATGTATATCATTTGTTAATAATAAATGTACTCTCATGTTTTATCTTTCATACACTTTTTGCCATGTGTGTGTTTAACATGGTATTAGAGACATGATGTGTGGCCTTCTCAGTAGGTTTAGGTTTCTCAACCACACTTTACATGCTATTTTCTTCCTGTCAGTGTTTCAATTTTCTGTTGGAGCCCATTTTTGTGTTTTTTAGGCCTGTAACTAACGTCTCTGCCCACCTTTGCTGGCTACCAAATGCACTTGACAGTCCATAGCAATTTTTACAGAAAAATGCTCCTTCCATTGGGAATATCAGCACCATTCTCGCTGCCATTCTGCTGAGCATAATAACGCATACCATCTATGTAACACCTACTCTTGTATGAGCCTCAGATTGTGTGCTCAAACTTTGTCCTCCGATTTTGAACGTTGTTCTCTGAGTCCTTTTTAAGAGCAGGTACAACGTCTACAATTGACTCTTCTAGACCATTTCCCGCTGATTGAGATTCAGTTCCTTATAATCGCTGATTATCAGAAGCCAAGTTATCTAGTTGTGCAGTTGGCTTTTTGGAATCATTTTTCGCATTAACTTCAACATGCAATAATGAATTACAATATTGGGGGTCATTTGCCTGAAATGCTTCAAATGCAGCCTTGGGGTCGATTCCCTGAAGTGCTTCAAGTGTAGCCTTGTTTTGAGCATCCTTTTGATTGTTTGAAGGGCCTCCAGTATAGGAAACCACATTAACAACGATAGTTGCTGTAGAAGTCCTTGTAAAATGATAATTTGGCCAATCCCGCACTTCAGAAACTTTGGTTGAGTATATCCACTCATGGGGATACCTTTGTATAACATCTTTGAAGAAAATTGAGGCCAACGATTTGATGTTCTCAAGGAAGCGCTTGTTGCGTGGTATTTCATGAAGCCCTCCTTCTACCGCCTCTGCCTTAGACGATCTCTGACACACAAATTTGTCAAGGAAGGAGCAAAGATCTGTGATCTTTGATAGTATTTATGAAGCCCAGTTGCAGCTAATAGGGCGCGATTCCAGATTGGGTGTTCTGGTGTTTCAGTGAATAATTGGTACAACCACGACCTCTGACCTTCACATTCTCAACATTGACCTTTACGCAGTGAACAACCTAGTTTTCCCACATGTATAGTTGGATGGATGATTGCATATAATTTTGTTTTCTTCAACCAGTTCACACTCTGGTCCCTTGTTTTCTTCAAACGGTTCACAAGAATTGCCAAGAAGTGTTATGATTTGCCAATAAGCGCATGGAAGGTGGAACATTATAATAGCCTTCAGAGTGGTTGGATTCTCGGCATCCAGCTTCAGATAAACAATCCACTGTGTTTCTCCGGCAGTTGTTCTGGATTTTCTTGTGATTGAAATGATTGTGATTCCTTTCCAAAAGCAATAAATGTTGATTTTGATGGAAGTATTTTTGGGTTAACAATGGCAGTCATAGTATACTTGAACAACAAGAAAAAAAAATGATGGTCCCTTGATGTAGCTCTCGGAATAATCCTTTCATTGGTGCATTGCTCCTATGTTGTTGGCTGAACGCTGTTGTCCCATATACATAAACATGATGTTGTTCCATATATACAAGGCTGGTATATATATATGATGACACTCTCTATGCTACCAAATTTGAAGTTCATTGCAAGTTTACTGAATTTTTAAAGATCGTGTAAACGTTTTATTTTATGTTGTTTCCAAGCTCCTGTTGTCTTTTCTGAAGTGTATATCTAATGTAAATTGCATTATAGCGTGGATTCTCAATTTTGAAAGAGACTTTTTTGATGTATTTCAATTGAGTATTGATAGTGGAATGTGAAGCAGAAATTCTTGTGCCCTGACTGTGATTCAAAAGGCCGAGTCATTCTAGATCTAAGGGTTTCAAGAGTTGAGTTATAATAGGGAGATAGCCGCATTATTCTAGATGCATCAGCGATAGTCTCAAGAGCTTAAGTGGATCAAATCATCTGCCATCTCTCTATGTCTATTGAAAGGAGACAATTCATCTAGCCATTGGAGAAGCCATGTTGCAATGTTAGGATCAAAGGAATCAAACTGCAGCTACTGATGTTATGTTTTAGCTCTGATTTATACATGCCTATAGTAGTGAGTTTATGAGAGGTTGAGTTCATGTACATGTTCCAGATTTCATGTGCCTATAGTAGCTTGTAATGTGCGTGTAGCAGTCTATCAATATCATTGTGGTTTATTTTCTTCGTAAAGGAAGGGAAGGTCTAGAGAAAGAGAGCACTTTACTGGGTTCACCAGAGAATTGCATTGAAGGCTATTGTGCATGGGTGTTAGTGTTATATGGTTTATGGTCGATGAAATATAGAAGCTAATCTCATTTTTGTTAGGGTCTTGTTATTGCTGGAAAAGAAGAGCCTGTGGGCTGCAAATCTGTCAAGTTGGACATTATGTTAAAGCAGCAATATTGGGATTGCTGTGTAGAAATTGAGACACAAGACATTGTGAAGTGAGAACATGAGTAGACATCAATGCAAATTAATTCGTGTTGAAAAGTTGGCAAATTAATTTTCTAAAACCATTTTTGTTTCTACAGTGCATTTTTGGTCATTTATTGATTTGATTGTTTGAATAATGGAGAAAATTCATGGATTATTGGAGTTATTAAGCACTCTAATCTTATCTACTGGTGGAAGCATAGTTAAAGTCAACAAAGACACTCTCAGAGATATTCAAACATCTTTACAACATGCACAAGAAAACATTGATTTTTTGTAGCTTGAATCTCAGCGACAAAAAGCAGAATTGCAACAATGGAGTCATCATTCTGAACTTGTTTCTATTCAGAACAATGAAACAGACTCCCATAAATAGCAAGACAATAATGTTATAGTTGATTCATATCCAGTGCCCAATAAAGCAACAGTTGTACATGCAGATGCAGAAGTTCAGTTTGCACTTCCTAAGCCAATCATCAGACCTTGGGAAGAGCTTGTCCATAACAAGCACAGAACTAGTCTTGGATATGACAAGGACTTGTCCTTTCATATTCCAAACTACTCCAAACCAATCCAATTTCAAAGTGCTGGATTTCTTCAGGACGGTTCATCTTCACCTGCTCCT
>APFE030991215.1:64076-89157 GCA_000404065.3 Pinus taeda
ATATAGTGCACCACACTTCATCAGTTTACGATACTCGGATTGATAATTTATGTAGAGCAATTTAAGACATTAAATTGACTAGACATTTTGGCGCCATTGCCGGGGAAGTGTAATTAGGAGACCTTATTTCTTACATCTGAAAAAAAAAAAAGTTAATAATTCTTGAGTATGCTCTCCTCTTGCACTTTGTGTGATCTGGAGGATCAGAAAAATAATTATTATGTAAAAAAAAAAAGAAAAAAAAAGAAAAAAAAGGAGACAAAATAAACTTCAACATTTCAATTGATTCAATAAAAAAAAATGATAAAAAAATGAAACTCAACTTCTTTGATAGGTTCAAATTGACCAAAATTGTCTGGTTATGCTTTGTAGTGGTCTTCAAAACACTGTATCCTGCTTTAATAAGGTTTTGCAACTCAGCTGTAGAAACTGCCCTGATTCCGCAGCTAGCACCTGATTCCGCAGCTAGCACAGGATTCCGCAGCTGTTTCAAGGTTGAGCAGGTTACAAGCGTCCAATGAAAAAACCGACCACATGGGCATCTCCAAAATTGTCCTGACATGGATCCTATCCTAGTCACCCAACTTAGATCGAAAAAAAAAACCAACTTATATAGCTATCTCCATTCCTAGTTTTTTTTGTGGCCTCAATAGAAAATCTGCTTCCCTGTTCAAGCTTTGGCCTACATAAACTGTGCAAATAGATTGAAAATAGAAGCTTAAGGCATGCTGCAGTCACCAATATTCAGAGAAAATGCTGAGCTCATGATCTCCATTGTGAGCCTCACAAACTTCTTTGAATTCTCGGTTATTGGCAATTCGCTCATTGACCATATTTGCTGTTAATTGTGTATGCAAACACTCTTCCTTTGAAATCGATTTTACAGAGCATTCCACACAGAATGTGTAGACAAATGGATTCATTCTAACTCTACCTAATATTGCCTTCACTTTGGCTCTAAAATAAAGGGAAAGCACATACAAATCAACAGATTATATGACAAGCTCAAATTCATCAACTAAGAACTTCTCAGGAGTCTAGCGTAATCATCGACTTAGAGTTTTGGGATAATCGATTCATCGATCAAATTATTCTGAGAATACACCTCTATTTGAAGTAATGTTGTACTGGAGGAAGGGAAGGAAAACCAGTCAAGCCAAAAAACCAAACAATCTTATGCTACAGTAGTTGTTTCTGTCGTCGAAGAAACAACTATTCTCTATACTAAAAATTGCAAAACTACACATAGCTCAGACTTAGTTTGTTTATGCAAAAACATGGGATAATTACTGTAGAAAATCTTCACTCGCTGCCACTGGTTTACTGTAGATATTGCAAACACATTTGCCACAACAATTCATAGAATGCAGAACAGTGAAACTCAGAAAAACGTCAAAATTAAAATGTTCGATTTGCCCAAATGGTGATGAATTTCAAAAAAATAAAACATGGGTTTTTTTGTCAGGTGGGTCAGTTAGATAACCCAAAAACCGTTTGAGGAAATTTGTGGCGGTCTAGGAGAAATCTGTGGTTCTTCGAAGCGTATTTTTGAGTGCCGCGTGAGAAAAAAACAGAGTTTTTAATTAAATGAACAGCAGTAATTCAATGCAGTGTGCCTGAAGAAGATAAATCAAATTAGGACTCAACTATTTGCTGGTATTCAAGCTTAATTTCATATCTTTAATGACTGATAGTCCCATGCAACGCGTCACTGTGCTTAGCAAAGTCGTGAACCAATTACATACGGCAGTTGTGTTTATTGATTTGTTGGAGGGTTAATGGGTTCAGGTAATTGAATCGCAGAAAGAATGCCCTCTGGATTTGCGGGAGTCTATTGCCAGTTTATCTTTTGTTGCTCCACGGTGTTCCGACTTGCCAGAGCTAAATGTAGTTCAAAGTATGTTTGCTGTCAAGTATGGCAAGGAATTCGTTGTGGCTGGATCAGAACTTAGGCCTGATTGTAGTGTTAATCGCCAGATCATTGAAAAGCTTTCGGTCCGTGCTCCTTTTGCTGAGGTGAATTGTCCTCAGTTTGATGCCCTTCTAGAGTTGCTTACTGTTTGAGAACATATCGAGTTCTATGCACAGATCAAGGGAATTTTAGATCAAGTTTTGGAAGGAAAGTTCGCAGAATTTGATTTATGGCCACAAACAAACGAACCTTCCCATTCTCTAAGTAGTGGCAATAAACGCAAGTTATCAGTAGCCATAGCAATGATTGGAGATCCTCCTCTAATCATTTTAGATGAACGTTCAACAGGTATGGACCCTATTACAAAGCGATTTATGTGGGAAGTAATCCCACGTATGTCGACTAGACAAGGAGAAGCTATTTTGTTCAGCAGAGACATCACCAGCGGAACTGCTTGAACGGATTGTTACTATTGATGATCTTTGGGTTCATACAGGGGAAGCAAATTAATAGGCTTTTAATTTAAATTCTGATTGCTGAACCTGATCCCGATGACAATCAAGAAGGCTATGCTGTTGGTAGATTTAAGACGGCTCTTCACATCATCACTATGTTTTCAATTGATGATTAAGGTAATGGGCAGCGTGGAGACCATCTCATAGGCCCGACAGACTCACCCAGATATACATCCTCCACATCTTTTTTTCCTCTTCCACGCACACAGCCACTCCATTTCACAGTACTTTCCACACTCTGTTTTCATTAGCCGCAAGCCACTTTCCGCAGCTGCTAGTTCACACAGGGTTTCCGCAGCTGATCCCAGGTTTTCGCAGCCAACCCCAGATTCCGCAGTTGTTTTGTTAAACTCTAGGTTGCAGGTGCCATCAAGCAAAACAAGCCACATGGGTAGCTGGGGAAATGTCAGTACATGGATGGTGTCCTATTCATTTGGTCCAATTTGATGAAAAAGACCCCGGTCAAAGGGAAGTCAAATTGTGTGTTATCATTAAGTCGCCACACTGAGTCGCCACACTAAGTCGCTGCATGTCAAGAAAAAAATAATAATTTTGAATCAATGAAATGAATAAGTTATTTGCTCACTTTTCTAAAGGTATTGATTAATTTTGGACTTATGATGAAAGATGAATGGCTAACTTTGTATCCAAGATTTTTAGCTACAGAACCGTGCACATTCCGCGGCTGAAGTCTAATTCCGTAGCCAGAAAAACCTCATTGTTCAAATCAATCTATCTTTCTCATACAAAATCAGATTTTGATGATTTAAGTATCATTGGAAAGATCTCAACAAGATCTATACAATGAGAAATCTATAATTTGAGTTTGAAATGACAAATAATGAAATAAATTGTTGAAAAGAAGCAACATCAACTTGAGGCACTAATTCCAAATCAGGTATAAATTCTTTTGATTTTTCCTTTGAGAACTTGTTTCATTAATACAAATTATTAGTTTTGTGTGTAAATATCATAATTAGAGAGATTGATCACCTCTCTCCTTTGATAATCTTACATTCCATTGCAGAAGAAGTATTAGTTTTTTTTGTAGGTTCCAGAAGGAAGGACAAATGACTACAAGAGGATGGTGTCTCTCTAAGAGACCAATTTGTTTCATAATAGGATGATCAACAACAAAGAGGAAATATGCTGATGCAAAATCAGATCCAAACACTTGAAAAACTTTCAGATACTATTGTCTCCATCACATCCATACCTCATAATAAACCATTCACCTCATCTCACTCCATATTTTCCATTTACATTTACATACACTTTCCATCTCTTTTTGTCCATTCATAACCCACAAATAAAAGCAAGAGGCTCATTCACATGCTTATTGTCCATTACCATTTCTGCTCTCCATTGCCATCTTCCATTTTCATGTTCCTTTTCCTGTCATTTTCATTTCGCAAATAAGACCTGCTTCTATGCAAGTTATTGAGTCCATAGTGCTTTGAGTCTAAGTTCCTTGTAAAGACACCTTGAGGCTTGCATGCCTTAATGGCAAGTTCTCATGCTGACAAACAATGGGAATACATTAATGTCCCTTGTTCGTTAGATCTTCTAGGTGACTCGACATCGGCAAATTCATTTGTACCTAGCAAGATGTCTTTGGGCATCTTGACTCTCATTGTCATCAATGGTGAGAGTTCTCGTGTTGACTAGTGGCATCCATTAATGGTCACTAATTCAACAATTTTGTGCTATGTTTTATATCAGAACATCTTTTCACATAGTAGGAATTGTGCCAATGAGTTTTGAAGACATGAAGACCATTATTTTAGCATTTTGAAGCAGATTCAACAAGTTTTAGTAGAAGCAATAAAAAGTCATGTTAACTCTTTATCCATGACTCCTCTTGTTCAACCACTTGAAGAAGAATATGATCAAAATTTTGCAGCCACCACACATACAACTCATCCATTCTAAAGGGTAAGTTAAGGTATGTCATTTTCTAACTTTTGACCATAGAATTCCATAAAAAGCTAGAATGATAATTGTTGGAAAAACATTTCTCTTCCTCATTTCATATAATTGCCAATACCATCAGTTGGGGGGGGGGGGGGGGGGAATATATTCATCCTCATATCTTGTCATGTCCATATCATACTCAGGAGCGCACATACTTCCAACATATATTAACTATTACATTGTTATTATGAACATACAATGGCTTTCCAAAAAAGTGCTTAAAGGATAAATTGGATACAAACAAAATCATGGTTGTCACACAAGAACCAACCATCATGCAATCCAATAAAGATATTCTTTGCAACAATAATCAAAATATCATTATGCAAAGTTCAAAGATCAAAATATAATGCAACAACAAAAAATTTGGTTGTAACACAAAAAACAACCATGTTGCAATTCAAGTAGCAAAAAATATGAAGTTATCAAATGATATCATGCAAAGTTAAGCCAAAGCTCAAGGATCAAAAGAGTTAATGTAATATATATTGCATGAGGACATGCAATAAATTTAGTTGGGGGTATGTTTGGTCTTGAAAATGTCATTCATTTCCATTACACTTTTACTATTATGTCCATTATATCACCTCCATTTCACTACTATGTCACTACATTCATCCCACTTTCATTATCATTGGGCCACATTTATGTTTTTCCAAACTTTATTAATTTTTAGAATTTTTAAGTGAATTTGTGGTTAAAAATTGGAAAATAATGTGCATATGCTTATACCTAACAAGTGGGTTGAGATTGTTGACATGTGTAGGTCAAAAGGAGGCTTCTAGAAGACCCTTATGTGGAACTTTAAGGCCAAATTCGAATTTGAGTGGAAAGAATCATGGGATCATGAGAATATGTGTCACATCTCCTTATTGTATTGAAACTATAAGAAGATATGTGTCTTATTAGTTCCTATCTTGATTAGGACTCTAGAGGTAGAGGGAGAGATTCATGGACTCTCATTAATGAGATGACTTCTCATTTTTTTGTATAAATAGGAGATCTCTCTCCTTCATTTGTTAGCTTGTGAGCCTGTTAGTCTTAACTTAGCTTAGCTTAGAGTTTGTAGTTCTTCCTTGATGACTTTTGAAAGCTTTGGAGAGCTTTGTTGTACTTTGTAATTTTGAAGAATTTGAATAAAGCTTTGATGTTCTCAACATGGAAGGAGATGTGAAGTAGATGTTATGGAGCACATTAAAATGTAAGGTAGAGTAGATTTTATTTTGTAATTTTGCTTTGATTTCAATATGCCATTTTATTGCTTTCAAGTTTGATAGATTATATTTTCCATTCATGTAATTTTAATTCATGCAAGTGTTTTCAACCGGTTGATTGTAGATTAGTTTTTCTTTACATTTTTTTGCATCAATAGTGACATGAGATTTGCCTCTCTGCTGAACTTTTTCTTAAGATTTTCAATTTCAATTATACTTTGATTTCAATCTTATTTATTTGTTGTTGTTAGCTAGTTTAGATATCAAATTCTTCATGTTATTGACGTTATCTCTAGATCCATGGCTTAACCTGGAAAAGCTACTTAGCGAGCTATCGGATTATAAGTGAAGTGATTTGATTTTACTTTCAATAATATGCAAGTAGGTAATTTAGATATCAATTCTTCATGTTATTTGACGTTATCTCCAGAGCCATGGCTTAACCCCAAAAAGCTACTTGGCGAGCTATCAAATTATAAGTGAAGTAATTTGATTTTACTTTAATTTTTGCAATTAGATATTAAGTTCTTCATGTTATTGATGTTATCTCTAGAGCCATGGCTTAACCCCGAAAAGCTACTTGGCGAGCTATTGGACTATAAGTGAAGTGATTTGATTTTTCTTTCATTAATCTGCAAGTAGGTAATTTAGATATCAATTCTTCATGTTATTTGATGTTATCTCCAGAGCCATGGCTTAACCTCGAAAAGCTACTTGGTGAGCTATCGGATTATAAGTGAGGTAAATTGATCTTGCTTTCGTTAGTCTGCAATTTTTGGTTTGTTTGAGTGCAATAGTTTAGATTTTGTTTTTGTAATTAGATGGGCAACATAGACAATGATTTCATGATCAGTATTTCATCTTTTGTTTGATTTGAGTAGCTGCATATTTACACTTTTGTTCAAGCACTGATTTGATTAATAACATGTTTTGAGATCTTTTGAAGTGCTAAGTTTTGGAAGTTACCATAAGGGACATAAACCTTGTCTTGAAATATCTATCCATACTTGAGCTTTAAAAGTATTCTTAAGACCTTAGAATAGAATTTCCATTTGCATTAGACACTTTAGGAGATCAACAAGAACAAAACCCCAAAACAAGATAAAAACTATAAAACAACAAAGTAAGAAAAAAGGTTAACTAAGCACATATGGTGCACCACACTTCATCAGTTTACGATACTCGGATTGATAATTTATGTAGAGAAATTTAAGACATTAACTTGACTAGACAATGACTAAATGAAACTATTGTAGGAAACCCATCCATTTATAGTGTCTTGATTTCTGCAACTTAGTTTGGGAGTGTAGATATTGAAGTGGTTGATGATCAGTATGTATAACTGTTTCTTTGCCCATTAAGTAATGTTTCCACTTTTTCACACTCTGTACTAATTCATACAATTCTTTATCATATGTGGGATAGTTAACTACTGCAGAATTAAATGTCTCAGAATGATAACATATGGGTCTACTGTGCTATGTCAATACTGCTCCCATGGCATAGTCACTGGCATCCGTTTGGATCTCAAAGAGTCTTTGAAGATCAGGCAGTGCTAGTACTGGTGCTGTACTAATCTTTTCTTTCAAGGTGTCGAAGGTTTTCTACTATTTGCCTCCCCACTGAAACACCTTGTTCAATCTTGTTAAAGCATGTAAGGGAGCTGCAACTAAGGAAAAGTTAGAAATGAAATTTCTCCAATATTGTGCTGCTCTTAAGAAGCTCCTAAATTCTGTAGCAGATTTGGGTTTAGGACAGTTTAAAATGACTGCCATCTTAGAGGGATCTATCTTCAATTCACCACCCCCTAATATATGTCCCAAATAATTCAAAGATGTTTTGCCAAATTCACATTTTGAGAGTTTAACATAAAGGTTTTCTCTTTTCAAAACATCTAGTGTCTGCTTAAGATGCTTTAAATGTTCTTCCCATGTTTTTCTAAATATTAGAATTTCATCCAGATATACAATAACAAAATCATCAAGAAAAGGTTTGAATACATCATTCATTATTCTCATGAAAGTAGCAGGAGCATTAGTTAAGCCAAAAGGCATAACCAGCCACTCATACAATCCTTGTTTTGTTTTGAAAGCAGTCTTCCATGCATCTTGTTCTACAACTCTGACCTGATGATATCCTCTGTGCGAGTCTAACTAGGAAAAATAAACAACTTCTTTCAATTGATCCAATAGATCATCTATGCGAGGAAGGGGATAACGATTTTTTATTGTTATGTCATTCAGTGCTTGGTAATCAATGCACATTCTCCACGAGCCATCTTTCTTTCTCACCAAAATGATTGGAGATCGACATGGTGATGTGCTAGGTCTGATGAACCCTTTCTCGGGCAACTCCTGCACCTGCTTCTTGATTTCTGCATTCTCTAAAGCGGACAACCTTTTATACATGTGGCTGCAATGGTTGTTTCATCTCCTGATTCTGACCCCAAATCTTTCTAAATAGCTGCAGCAGTCTTCTTCTTCTTGCCTCGAACTTCTTAGGTGTTAGCTTCGGATGCAAAATCCAATAGTGCTCATCATCATGCCCATCCTTCTTACAGTGAGTGCATGAAGACTTGATTTTTTGTGCAGTGTTGGCTTTCCTTGCTTTCCATTTCTATTTTATTTTCTCCTTATTCTTGCTTACAGTGGGTTGGGATTATCCCCCAACTTCTAGGCTTCCATTCTTTCCTCTAGCTTTTAGATGCGTAGCTTGAACAGATACCTCATCTATACTAGTGGGATTAAACATGGGATAGTGTGCCTCATGTAGCTGTGTAGACCACCTATGTACTTCAACAGAGTCTCAGGTGAGTCTAATGAGATTCCTAGAATCAATGCTCTCTTCCTAAATTCTTGGGTGTAACCTTGTACACTTTTCCCTTTCATTTGTCGAAGAGTTTGCCAGCTCATCATGGCTTGCTGCATGTAGGTTAGTGGATAGAACTGCTTTTTGATTGCAAAAACAAATTCACTCCAGACATAAATAGTATTACCATGTCTCTTCATGTTAGCTTGGGTCCTGCCTTCCCACCAAACCAAGGCAGTGCCTCTAAGGCGTAGGCTGGCCAGCTAAATCTTGCTCTTGTCTGAATCAATACTCTGCACTCTGCAATAAACATCAATTTGTCTAATCCAATTGTCCAACTTTTCTGCATTCAACTCTCCATCATATATTGGTAAATCAAATTTAACATCTAGTTTAATCAAAGATGTCTTCTTTTTATGTTTAGGGCTATTAGGAGGTGTGAGAAAGCTTTCTTCTTTCCCTTTGCTTTTTGAGTGGTCATGGAGGAGAGACTCTTCTTCTCCTTTATCTTATTTGGAGCCTGATGAATCTTCATCTTTATGTTTTCTAAAGTTCTTATACATTTCCTCTACCATGGACCTTATGGCCAGGAAACTATCTATAAATTAAGGGTCTGGCCCCACGGAACCTTCCTCCGACATTGTCTTTTGAGGATAGACTCTTCCAATTTAAGGATTAGTTTTGACCAACTCTCGTCCTAATTTGAGCTTTGATCTAGTTAAAATTCAACAGCTAAATCCAGCACAAGCTTGTGTAACCTTAAAAACCTATAGCTCTAATACCACTTGATCTGAAATCACTTATGAATGATCTTAGTAGCTTTATGTAGGTATTACAGACTCATGTGTTGGTGTGTGTGTCTATATTATCTTAGGCAACAGATCGATAAGATTTCAAAATAAACAGACATTGGAAAACAGTAAGAGAAACACAACAAGCAAATGCAAAACACAACAATTTAATAAGGAGTTCACCCAATCCTCCTAGGCTATGTCTCCTGGTCCAGCTTTCAATGGTGGCCTTTTTTATTATGTCTTTGAGCAAAGTTTTTACAATGAGGGGCTCAATTTGAGTCTCCTACAACAAATGATGCTTAGTAGGGTGGTACTTAGATTCTCCAAGCCACTAGAGTACATAGACTCCCCCTTACCAAGTCTCAACCTCAACTAGTCTTAATGGGATGAGTGCAATTTGGTACTCAATTCGTGACAGATATCCTCACAGGGATTGCTTGAACCTCTCAAGCCTTCTTGGTTCTATCTGCTCGATGCTACCTTAGCTCTATAGGTCAGCTCAACTTTTTTGTTCTCTACTTCTTGGTTCACTCTCTATTTTGTCTCCTCTATCTCTCTATCTGTTTGTGGCTTAAAGCCAATCCATCCCTTGACTATTCGCTTCCTCTTCCAGCCCTTCGGATCGCCTGCCTCTGTTCACTTAAAATTCCCTACTTCTGTGTCATTTCCACTGTGTAACATTTTACGAAGAGGTGGCCACTTGTCCCTTCACGAACTGAGCGCCAGCTCTTCCTCGAATGGTTCGCTACTTCGGTTATTCCACAAAATGATTCATCCACCAGCTCAGTGGTCAAATCGGACTTCAAACCCTTATATGCCTCAGCTTATTCTTCTGGTCTCCTATTGGGTGCAATCTTCGTCGTTTGATATGGAGCCTCGAGATCCTACAATCATCGCTTTTATCACACGGGTGACTTGCTCAACTGTTAGCCCACGATGAGAGTGGTTTTCTCTCTCATCCGCCGGACACACGTCATTCTATGTATGGAATCGCTTGGTCCTCTGACAAACCCGCTTACCACCTAAAATGCCTTCGATATTCCACCGGTTTTGGAGCGCGGGACCCGCCTGTCATTTTAGTGCTTTTCCCACAGTTTCCTAGTTTCCTTTTTTACTGTGTGCTTGGGGCCTTTCCTTCTCAAGGGGTTTTGTCCTATGCTGCACTAATCACGCATCAGAAACAACCTCCATTTCTGGGTTTGAGCCTCCCAACTACCATTTTTGTGCCATGCACAGTCCCCATGGGCCAACGGTCAGCGTGCTTTGATTGAAGGTCCTCGTTGCTCCGTGCTGGCTGCAAATTACCATTATTCAGAGGTTATTTCCTGATAGATCATTGTTTACAAGATTTTGAAGTTTGTCATAATTTGAAACAATCATAGAAATCTGATAATTTTCAAGGATCCAATTCGGATCACCTAGCTTGTCATTTCCGGATAGCCATTATTTGATGAGGTTCTCATGTTTGGTTGAGCTGGATTGCCGGATGGATTCAAATATGAGTGGGGTGGATCTCTGAATGATAGAGCACATTGCCTATTGGTCCCTAAACTAGATTTTCAATCACGGTAAAGCCATTGGCCTTGTGACTCCTGAGCTTGATTGTGGGTTGCGGTAAATCTAGGATTGTGTTTCCTCAGTGGGCCTAGGAATCCTCGCCAATGAATGGCAAGACATACAGTAAATCCAAGAGGTGGTTTTCTCTTCATTGGGCCTAGTGATTCTAGGTTTGGGATATGTGCTAAAGCCTTGATAGTGGACCTCAGTTTAGGGCCTAATGATCCAGGTTTGGATTGCGGTAAAGCCTGAGAGACTAGGAGACATCAAAATTCTTCACTGTGTACGTGGAGAAATCTGGTTGCATCCATGCTTGTTTGGCTTAGTGATCGAGTGGAGATCATGGTAAAACCTGTTATGATGTGTTCAATGTGTTGGCCTAGTGATCTGAGATGGATTACGGTAAATCCTGGATTATACTAATGAGGGTGAGGTCGTTTAGCCTTGGTATGCACTGGTTAAGTTTTTTTGGTTTGAGTCTCACATTCATGCTTGGAATATGGCATGGGGGTGAATAGCTAAAGAGAGATTTGACTCGGCCATTCTATGGTCGAGTGGAATGTGGTAGTCCCATCTCTAGTTGGTTGATTGCATTCATTAATGAGAAATTCATTTCCTTGATTTCTATGTGCAATTGTACTAATGTATATATGGATTTTGATGGCTAATATGTTTATTGTATTTATGTTCCTATTATGTTGGTTATATGCAAATTTTATGAAAACAAATCTGTATGGATCTCAACATGTTTTTACTTGTATATGAATGGATAATGCATCTATGACATAATAGAGGGTAATGCAGAAAATGTCATGAGGGAACAACAGTTTATAGCGATTCTCAAATAAGTATGAGATCCCTACACTTAATTATATTGTTTACACCTGTAGGTTACATGTTGACAATATTTTTTATGAAATGCATGTCATGGCTAGTAGGGGTCTGGTTAAGTTCTTGTTGAGCCTATTTCTTTTGCATCTTTATTTCCCTGTACTTTACTTGATTATGAGCTTTCATTCCATTTTGGGTAGTGCCCTATTCTCTGGGCGTAAAAAAGTGGCTTAAATCAAGGGGTCACTGGCACAAAACTAGCAATTTTAGTCCACAATCACTAGTAGGCAGGCCTATGAGAGTGAATTTAGAACTCTAGTCATTCCCTTGGCCATAGCATGAGAGTGACTATGGCCTAAGAGGTCTATTAAAACAGTGGGACCTAGGGAGAGGCTGTTTGAGTGTCTCACTTGTCTCCTCAGGGTTCTATTGATGATGTTGATTGACTGTGTGTGATGTTCCATCGATTCCACTTCCTTAAGGTCACATAGGAGGTCAAATCTGATCATAGTAGCCACTCGTCTCATGTTTACCCTGGTTGGCATGGTTACTTGGGTGGATGTGGGAGGAGTGTGTTACAACTCCTTATTTATGCCTTTAAGCTTCTCAACGTGTCTGCTAGATTAGAAGAATGTCGAACACCATGTTGCTCATCTGATCCATAGGGAGAGTCTTGGGAAGTGTAGTCTACCATCTTGCTAGTCATCTTTTGATATTCTTCCTGCAAGGTATATCATGTTAGCTAAACCAAGTCACAATAAAACAATGCACCTTAGCATAGTTCGGGGAGGATATCTCAACTACAAGATCAACCAATCAGCGTGATACGTGTATAACATAGTTACAACAACATATAGAAATATAATTCATAAGAATATAAATCTATAGCCACCATTCTAGTTAGAGTCCTATTGCTGATGCATGACCATGTCAACCACACATACCATGACCTCATGCATGACGACATCAACCATACCAATGTACATGGAAAATGCACAATCGTAAATGTATACAATATGCTAGCACATATGCGAACCACATGCCAGGATAAGCATGGACCACACACACACACAAACACATATAATCAAGCATAAACGAACAAGAATTGTAACAACAGGTAGCAACATAGAACCAAGCATACAAGAATGGTGCATGTAAGCAACATTTAACAACATGTAACTAGTCATACACTCATGACAATGTACTCCACAACAACAACATCAACTTTCAGATGGCGACATAATTGCAACCATGATCGACACCATGCAAATTCAGGAAGCATATGGTCTCACAACACAAGACACACACACACAACCAAAATACATACATGAAAAACATACATCCCATCCAGTTCAAGGGGTGAACCATGCTCTCATACCACTCTGTAACACCCTCCTCCCACATCTACCTAAGTAACCAGCCAGCCGGTGCAAACACGTGAAAATAAGTTCCTATGATATGATTCGACCTCCTAAATCATGTTAAGGAAGTGGGACCAACATAAAAACACCATACATACCTTTAACATTAGCTACAAGACCCCTAAGAACCATCCCAACGGTTTTGGTAACCAGTCCCTGGGTCCCATTATGTTTTTAGACCACTTGACCCATGAACACTCCCATGCTATGGGCCTAACAATGTCTAAGAGGCTTTTGACCTCTCATGAAAAGGTATGCCAAGGACTATTTTTCTCAGTGATGTGCCAACATCCCTAGGATTTTAGCCACTTTTTCAAACCTAGAGCCCAGGTCACTACCCAGAATTGAATGACACCTTAAGAACAAAAAGATAAGAGGGAGACAATGAGGAAAATGCAAATACTTGAACAAGCCCTTGATTGGACCCCTACTAGCCATGCCAAACATTTCATCAAACATCTCATGAATTTGTAATTTACAAGTGTAAATAATATATCTAAGCATAGGGGTCTCATACTTAGCTGAGAATCACTAGGACTCATTGATGCCTCAAAACATTTTCTTCCATTTCATCCATTAGGTCATAAATGCATTGTTCATTCATTTACAACAAAAACATGATGAGAGCCATACATAGCTATTGTCATAAAACATATACATAACCAAAACAATAGCAACAACAATACCAAGGAAATCATGGCCATATAATTCACATATAAACCAATATAATACTCATAGAAATACTAGGAGAAATAACCTCATATTGATGATGCAAAATCGAAACCTGAGATGGGACTTCCAAATTCCACCCGACCGTAGAATGGCTGAGCCAAATCTCTCTTCATCCATTCGCCCTCATGCCATATTCCAAGCATGAATGTGGGATCTCATACAACACACCAATCCAAAATCATCCAGGGCTTCCAGAGTTCAACCACCTCAATCCATCAAACAATGATTCAACCTCACGGTCGGACATCAAAAAAACATCATTAGATTGGTCTCTACCAAACCCTTTCAGGGCTTAAGAGAATTTATTTCAACCAAGGCTTCTGTAGTGTTGCTTTAATCAATCCTAATTGACCGAGACTGCAACATTTAATTGTCAACCTAGGGTAGGTCTTGATGTTTCAATGGAGTTCACACTATTTGTGACGATACACTACATTCAAGAATGAGAAAATGGAGAGAACAGTAAAAGATGTCACTGAATCAAATTGCTAAATCAAATCATTCATGTAGAAATAAAAACACTCCAGAGAATTGAATCATACTTCGCAACTACCAAAGTAAGGGTGCGCCACACAGTGACTAATATCTACTCGGTTACTACTATTCTGTTAATTAACTTAGTGTAACATCATAATATAAATTGCAACAACAACAAATTTAATTCACAATTTGTACAACAACAACAAGAAACCATATAGCAATTAGTGAAACCAGAATGTACACTACCTCTACCACTGCAGTCCCTACCAAAGAGGAGGGCCCTTCCTCCTTAGAAAGGTGAAGGAATAACACAAAAGTAATTAACGAAATAGTTGAAGAGTAGTAACAACATCAACGTAATGATTAATATTAAAAATAATTCAGAGTTACAAGAGCAGAGTAACATTACTCTTCTATATTCCATGTCATTGTACATAGGAAATTGAGTTTCTTTTATAGTTATTACATACCCGAAATTAGAAATAGATCATTCATGAGAATCTCACGTTTCTCATGATGATAAAAAATAAAAGTAGTTACATCCTATTTCTAAATACAAATATACATTAGTTAGGATTGCAACTGCTTGGGTCCGTTGCTTCCAAAATAAACAATTCCTAATGTCGACAACTGTTATGTCGAATAGTACCCACACTTTCCAGCTCTGTGCAACAGCATCCTGTAAGTGCATAGCGGTTTAGGACGTTACGAAAATCATTGATGACAACACTCTTGGTGTAACAGCAGACCTTTGTATCAATGTGTAGTGTAACAACATTCTTTAACAACATTCAATGTGTAACAACAACTTGCAATAGCATACGGGGTGTAACAACAAACTGCTCTACCCTGCTTTGTAATTGATCAACGTTGCTTGTCTACTTCATAACCTTGTTCCCATGAGAAACACCTAAAAAGGAGAAGAGCTTCCAAAAATGATCCTCCAATGCTCACCCCAGCTAGCCAGAAAAAGGAATAAAGTATTGTATTATTCAGTAAAATATGGAAAAATAACATGATAGTAGAATAGGTTATAAAAGTGAGAAAAAGGGGGATTAATCATGTAAATTTCATAGGCCTGGAGGATAAGAGGATCAAAATTGGGGAAAGAAGGTGCAGAAAATACGTAAAAAGTCACACCCAACTTCTCCCCCCGACTGAAGCAACTGCATGTCCCCATGTAGAATCTCGGCTTCTCTTGCTATACCCCAAATGCAAGTCTATAAAATTGTAAGCACCAGTAGTGTCTTCACCCAGATCTCTTTACCCTTGAATGGATGTTAACTAAAATGAACAGGATTCTTCTTCATAATCACATAGGCGGTAGTCTGGACGATACTCTTCTACTGGGAACCAAATCAAAGGAAATTTAAATCTGAGCCCAATCTAGAATGCCCCCAATGTCTGCACGATCCGAGCATACTCAGGCACCCGTATAACAACAACCACAAAATTTCTGTATTCAAAAGGATCCCCTTCTTACAACTCAGTGCTACAAGTCTCGGTGCATTTAAGACATCCTCCTAGCGCTCAGATTTTCATATGTGCATGCATATTGAGGCAGATCCTCACAATCCTTTTCCTATAGAAGGTTGATTGTTCCCTAACTCTGGAGTGCTCAGGAATAGCTTAAACCCATGCCTGAGTTCATAAACCATCCCTGGTTCAACTTTGACCCATAATGATGTCCTTTCTTCGTTAGCTTCTGCTGATTTCATGGCTAGATGCCACTCAATCTAGTTCCTATTAAACTAAAGGAAGGCCCGCAACTGCAAATATCCCATAGAGGAGAAGACACTCGCTACCATTTTCATGCTTACATAATCACACATGATATTATGAAAAAATAGCTCGTAAAGCAAGCTTTGTTCATCAAAATCAGAGGAGCGAAAAATCTCAAGAAAAGTCCAAGTTGAAGAACCCAAATAAGACCTATTCTCAAAAACTACTTTTAATTGAAATAAATAATATTGTTACCAAAGGAAAACTAGATACAACGGGGATGGCCGCCTGCATGATAGAAGGTTTAGGGCAAGGTCACAGAGCTTGGTCTTGTCATTCATCAGGTCTAAGACCTGTCGATGTAACTAATACAACTGTTCATCCTTCTTCTTCATAGCTTCCTTGTGCCTTCATGCTTCCCATTCTCTCTCGCATTCTTCCTTTAGCAACTTCTCCCAAGGGAATCCATCATCCTTTTCTGTGCCTTGAGCAAGATCACCCCCTCTTGTAGAGAGAGAACCTACCGCTTCCATTTTTGTAGCTCTGGTAATAACAACATCTTTTCAGAACACCATCCTTCATCAGGACCCAGTGTTCTCTCACATGCACTATCAATTGAGGATGTAACAACCTCCCGAGGGTGAAATTTCTCCACTTCGGCTGCTAGTTCTTGTGTAACAACAGATTCATCAATGGATTTTTTTTATAGTTTCCTTATCTCCCTAATCATCTTCCATTCCCACTATTGGTTCTTGTGTAACAACAGTGTCAACCATAGGCTTGTGGATGTCAACTTCTCCTTCCTTTCCTTGGCTGACTTCCATCTCCATTGCTGGTTCTTGTGTAATAGCAATGTCAGCCAAGGGATCCTGTGTATCCACTACTAGCTCACTTTCTATGGACTATGCCATCTTAGTTGCTGGTTCTTGTATAAAAACAACGTCCTTAATGAGTTTTTGTGTGTCAGCCTCCGAGATTTCAGTTTGTGTTTCCCTTGAGATGGTGTCTGCTGCACAGACTCTAAACCCTGTTGTCACTAGCTTCTCTGCATAGGTCATGCACATAGTGCCTAGGACATCTCCCTTCCTAGCCCTTTCCACGCCTCAACCAAAGTGTCTAACCTTGGGGCTCTTGCCTCTGCCTTCCCCTCTGCTATTTGTTCCCTTAGCTCTTTATTTTCTTTTTCTAAATTTTCAATTCTTAACAACAAGGATTGAGTTTCACTCTTACCAGGTGAAGAAGGTTCCTATGGCTGAACCTGCTCCTCGTCCTTCTGCTCCACTGCCTCTTCATTCCTCTTTGACATGGATGGGACTTTGGGTGCCCGTTAACCCTTATCCTTTGCTTTGGCTACCTATCACCAATTGGTTTGTCGACTGGCCTCTTACCAACCCTTACTGTTGAAGGTTGGGGCCGCTCCTTTGTCACTACTGGAGCTTCCTCAGTCATCCCAGTTTGCCTCCTACGGGTGGTCCTGGCCTTCATCCTCATAAATTATTCCCAATTCCTGCCCTAGCAACTTAAGGCGTCCAAAACAATGAGCTTGATGAGTCCATGGTTGGTGACGCATGTTTCTGGATGTGCAACTATTTTCACGGCCGTGACCATGTGCCTAATGTTTCCCATCAAGAATTAGGGAAGATTGGTTAGATGTCGATGCCGAACGTGATTTAGCAATGGAAAGTGGTAATTGAACACAATTGTTGCCCTTCCCTCGCAAGTAATGTACTTTAAGAGGTAGGGGGAAACATCAACCCATGGCTGGGGAAGTGACAACCTGTTGATCACCCTCCCTTTCTTTACCAACGACTCTTTTTCTTGGAGGAAATCCCCCTTTAGGGAGGGGTCATTAACCTTCCTGTTGAACCACCTCTTTCCTTCCATAGGTAATTCCGTCACTCAAGCAATCACCTCTTCTATAACCTCCAGCTTCAACCCCCTATCCTCCGTCTGGTTTCTCTCTAAATTCTTTGCAAATTCCATGGAAACACCACTGTCTGATACCTCCAACCTTTGGAAGAACTCAAACCAGCCTGCATCCTTGAAATTATGGCATGCTTCGGGGCAATTCTCCAAGGCTTCTATGGACCCTAGATCATGCTAAATTGCTACTCTACCCATTGCTACACAAATTCAGTGTTGTTTTTCTTCCTTCAGAAGTTTCGGGGTAGTCGGCACACTACCTAGTTGTTTCAGCCTACAACTATTCTTTTCCCACCTCTTTGAGCACTTTGAATGGGGATGCAATGCTCCAACAGGGGTAAATGGTAGGGTGGTGCAAGTGAGGATTTCAAGGTACACTTCTCCTTTTTGGTATGATTGGGCATTAAGTAACAATAATTACTAGGTCACCATTTCTTAACTGTAGGTTTTCTTGAATAAACACAGGTCATCTGAAGGTCATGTTGCAATATGATTCACTCCCCCCTGGCTTAAATGTGACAGCTGTCCTCAGCTGTCAAAAGTCGTGTTAAGTTGCCATAATCACCAAATAAAATGAATAATAATATTACCTTTGTATGACGTACTTGGGTGACGTGGGGAGAAGTCACGAGTGGCGAGACACGTGAACCTAGCTTTGGTGGCAAGACACACGAACTCAATTCCGATGACAAGAAGCACAATGATGCTTATTGTTTATTGCAATAAAATATCTTATTCCACTTATTTCTAAAAGTCATCGGCTATTACAGGTGTAACAACTAAGACGACTACTATATATTATTAATTTTTACAAAAATAGATAAGAAAAGACCATGTAGCAACACTATCATAAGGTATGCTTTGAAATAACATATGTTGTTATAGAGTATGTAACAACCACCACAAGGTGGTTTTCAACTGCTACAGAAATTATCTGTTTGTGCCCAGAAAAGGTTTTCACAGCCAAATTATTATTATTATTATTATTATATTATTTTTGTGAACTTTGAAGGTGTAACACCCACTAACCATAGTTGATTTTCAGCTGTTACACTTATTGGAAAAATTATAATTTTTGCAGCATAGGGGGACTTTCCCCTTTTCCTGCAATCTAAAGATCTGAATTTGTGACAATGTTGACAAATGAATCCCTTGAAGCAAGTTTGTGATATAAATAAAGACGGTGCCCATTTGCAAGCAATGGTGTCCTCGCACTATCAATGATCACGAAATTGACAGTCCCATTGTCAAAGACTACATCTACCTCATAGGGACCTAGCCATCTGGTGTAGAGCTTACCCTTGAATTCTTTGAATCTTGAGTCATATAGCAGAGCCCAATCTCCTTTCTGGAACTTCTTCTTCTTGATGAATCCTTCGTGCCACTTAGCTCTCTACTACTGGATAATATTTGTTTGCTAGATAGTAGTTAACCATTTCTCCTCCAAATCATTGAGTTAGTTCAATCTCTGCTTTCGTGTTGTAGCCAGATCCAAATTTACCTGCAATGTTGTTCTCAGTGTCTTAATTTCAAACTCAATGGGAATAAGGCATTTTTTCCACACACAAGTTCATATGGTGAGAACCCCGTGGTATTCCTCCATGTAGTCCTGTATGTCCACAACACTTCTGGAAATTTGTCGGCCCAATGTCTTCTGTGACTAGCCACAGTCTTAGTAAAGATCCCCTCAATGACTTTGTTAGTACTTTCCACTTGGCCATTCGCTTGTGGATGGTAAGTTGTTTTGATTCTATGATGGATTTTGTATTTTTCAAACAACTTCTGGATCATATAAGATGTAAATTTGAGCCCTCCATCTGTGACTATGTCCTTGGGTATGCCAAATCAGACAAAGATGTCTTCAAACAGAAAGTCTGAAACAACCTACTTCGTGGCTCTGGTTTGTGCCTTTTCCTCAACCCATTTTGTAACATAGTTAGTGCAGACCAAGATGTAAGAATTCTGTCTAGACGAAGGACTAATTGGTCCCACAAAATCTAGGGCCCATTTCTCAAAAGGTTCTAAAACGATTTGGGGCTGTAATGACATCTCATCTAATTGCAATGGTTGGCCCATCCTTTGGAAACTATCACATCCCTTCACAAATTTCTGGGCATCCTGAATTATTGTTGGCCAATAATACCTTGTTGAAAGGACTTTGTATCATGTATGTTTGTCTGCGAAATGCCCTCCACAAAGTTCCTCGTGACAAGCTTTAAGGATGTCAAAGATCTCATATTCTCTAACACAACATCTGATATGGAAATCTGGTCTAGTGTGATAGAGATTCCCATCTAACCAGGTATAGGTAGAACTTTGTTGTAGAATCTTTCTTTTCTCCTTGGAGGAAAAATACTGTGGAAACTTCCCTGCAACAAGATAATTGACTATATATTCATACCATGGTGAGTAAGTAGAAATATCAAAGAGATATTCATCAAGGAAAGAATCATCAGTAGGAATGCAATTATCATCAATAGTTAACCTAGAAAGAAAATTAGCCACTACATTATCTTTTCCAGGTTTATCGACAACTGCGATATCAAATTCTTGTAGCAACAATAACTAGTGTGTGATTCTACCACTGGTAATTGGCTTATTCATTAAAAAACGAATGGCAAAATGGCCAGTGTGTACAAATAATTGATACCTGATGATATAATGTCGGAATTTATTGATGGCGTGCACGATTGCTAAGAACTACTTCTTGGTCACTGTGTAGTTGAGCTTAGCCGGGGTTAGAATTTTGTTATGTAGTAAATAGCATAAGGTTTTTTATTTGCCAGTTGGCCCAAAACAACACCTATAGCAATATCAAATGCATCTGTAGCTATGTGAAATGACAGTTCCCAATTAGGTCCATGCAAGATCGGAGTTGTTGATATACAACATTTCAGCTTTAAAAAGGCTAGCTCACACTTTCCTGTCCATAAAAAGTCGACATCCTTCATGAGAAAGGAAAATAATGGCGATGCAATATTTGAAAATTTTTCTATAAATCTCCTATAATAGCCTGCATGCCCCAAGAAACTACGTACCTCTTTTTGCATCTTGGGGATTGGAATTTTCAGACTTACCTCTTTTTTTACAGGGTCTACCTTGATTCCTTCAGAAAAAATGTAGTGTCCAAGCACAATCCCTTCAATCATCATCATGTGACATTTTTCAGTGCTGAAAGCAACATTATTCTGTACACATCGTTCCAACACTTTTCCCAGATTAACTAATGTTGTTTCAAAAGCATCTCCATAAGGTTAAAATCATCCATGAAGATTTCAAGGCAGTCATTCAACAAGTCAGAAAAAATCCCCAGTATTTCCCTTTGAAAGGTTGCTGGCACATTACAGAGTCCAAAAGGGAGTACACTATATGCAAAGGTTCCCCAAGGGCAAGTAAAGGTTGTTTTATCTTGATCCTTTGGGGAAATCAGTATCTGATTGTAGCCACTAAATCTGTTTAAAAATGAAAAGAATTTCATTCCAGAAAGAGTATCAAGGACCTGATCTATAAATGGAAACGAAAAAAGGTCCTTTTGAGTGGCCTTATTGAGTTCTCTATAATCTACACAAACTTTGCACTTGCCATTATTTTAAGGAATGATGACAAGCGGTGACACCTACTGATTGTCAGATATTGAATAAATAAAATTAGCACTGAGGAGTTTTTGTAATTCTTCCTTCACCACCTCCTTCAGTGCAGGGTTCATGCGGCACTATGGTTGTCTGACTAGTTTGCAACCATCCTTCAAATAAATATGGTGAGTGCATAGGTTAGTGTGAATCCCTTTCATATCCATCTAGTATCATGCAAATTCCTTTTTGTATTTCTATAACAGTTGTAACAATAGCTAGCTTTTCTCAGCAGTCATGTTGGGGTTAACATTCAAAAACTTTCTAGGTTCTATCTCAATTGGACCGCTGTCAATATTTGTAGTGGTTCTCATTTGTTCAAAAACTATATCTTCCACCTCTTCTTCCTCATTCACATTTTTAACAGAAGTGACAGAAAGCGAGTTACTAATAAAACCATTAATGACATCATCTTTTCTCTCATCTTTGAAACATTGGGCTTTCCTCAGAGTGAGGAGTGGGAGGGAAAGATATGACTCATGATCAAACTCACCCCACCAAGGGTTGTATACATCCAAATTTGGTTTTGGGGGGTAAAGATTAAGGTTCTTTGTTGCTTGGCCATCCGACGTTGTTATGAAACCAGCTCAAGAAAATATAGAAAAGATAGATCAACGCCTTAGAATTCAGCCTCTTCGAGGGGGCAACCTCCTTTACATTACATAAATGAACAATTCTTGGATGGTACAAATGAAAAGACCTCCTTTCTATATATAGGAGTCTAAGGGGTCATAACATAATCAGAGCCTACATAACAATAATAATGTAAGGGCACAATAATAACAATAGTGGGCTTCTATGGGGCACAATAGTAACAATATGGGCACAATAAGGGTACAACAATATTAATAAGGAGTACAACTACAATAGTAATGGGGTAATCACTAGTATTATTGATCCAGGTGGATATTGGTGGCGACCTTCCAAGTCCACCTAGACCCCCACCATTGTCTTTCTCAGCATTTTCAGTTTCCTTAATTGTAACACAACTTACTATTTTTAGCAGTTTTTCGGGTCCTGAACTTCAGGAGCTGTTTTTAGGCCCTAAATGATGTTTTTTGGGGAATCCGAGGGCAACATGGGTCCATACAATGGACCGATGTTGCCCGTTCCAACAATGATAGTGCTCGGATAGATATTTCTAATGAGCTATTGTACGCGTCAAACGGAGATCATATGCTAAAGTTACGACCCCGGGAAGTTGATGTACCAACTTACCCCCAAACGGGGCCCACAGTTTGCCGTTTCATCTCCTAGGGTTAGGTTTTGGAATGTGAAGGGTTTTTCATTGTGTCTCAAACAATAAATAGGCCTTCAAGCCTCATTGTAACACAGTTCAGAGGCATGTAGCCATCACATCTCTTCTCAGAGATAAGCTACCATCGCCCTAGCTAGTTTATTTCCATTTCTGATTGTAAGCATATTTAGTATTTTCCATTAATGAAATGAAGTATTATTTCCGCTGCATATTTGTGTATATGGTTATCTCTGTAGTTTGTTGCGTTCCTGTTTAAATTTTGGATCAGTGGTATTAGAGCGGTCTGCTTTTTCTCTGTTTTTCTTTGCATGTCCCCAACAAGGTCGAGATATAAGGAGTTAGGGCTTGAACTAGTTGAACCTTTGCAAGACCAACCTCACAAATCCCGACGGCCTCCCATGGCGGACGAGAAGAAAGACGAGGGGGCAGGAGATCCCATCAAAATCTTGCTCGAAGAAGCGCTCGAGCGACAACGGAACGCGATGATGGACAACTTTGCGCAGATCCTTCAGCGGCTACCCAGAAGCGGCGCATCGACTTCTAGCAGCTTCTCTGGAAACGCCAAACCCTTTAAGGTACAAGTTAATTTTGAAATCCCCATTTTCGAGGGTCAGATAGATGCCGATGCCGTAGATAAATGGTTAAATCTGCTAGAGGGTTATTTTTCTGTTCATGAATTTTCGAGTCGGGAAAAGATTGTTTTTGCTCTTCTCAAAGCAGCCCCCAACGTCAAGGACTGGTTGGAAACCTACTGCGAGCAGAAGGATGAAAGTACTGGCTCACTATTTTCAGCCGCACGCACCTGGGACTCATTCTGGGCTGCCATCAAGGAGCAGTACTACCCTGTCGGGAGCTATGAGGATGAATACATAAAGTGGACCATGCTGCGGCAGGGAAGGGACCAAGACGTGCCGGAGTTCACCAATCTTTTCCATACCCTTCGCACAAAGTTGGTTATCAAGGATTCGGAGCAACATTTGATACTCAAATACCGTGGCCTGCACAAGTACATCCAGGAAGAGATACAATTCCTAAACATCCCCTCGCTCGGCGCGGCATACCGGTATGCCGTCAAGGTCGAACAGAGGTTGAAACAAAAGAAGCGAGATTTTGGATCTGCGAATCCAAAGCAGGGGAAAGGTGCCCCTAAACCACAAAACAAAGGACAGAGCCAAGGCGGGACAGCCCAAGACAACCAGCCGAAGCTGCAAGTAAAGAACAGCGCCGCGAAGCTGAGAAAGGACATTGGAAAATGGTGCGAGTTCCATAAGAGCTCCACTCACAACACAAGTGAGTGTCGGGCCAAGCAGTCACTGGTGGCTGAGCTAAAGGTTTCAGAATCAGATGCATGTTCCGACTCTGAGTCAGAACCTGATAAGGGGTATGAAAAGGGGAAGCAGATCATTGATGCGGACCCCAGTGCCACTGTTGCCACCGCAAAGATCCAGAAAAATGAACCCGAAGATCCAGAGGAGGAGGAGCGTCTCTTCCACCCAGATGTGGGTAAAGGGCCCCCCGATACAGTTCATTGTTGATAGCGGGAGTCAAAAGAACCTCATCTCGGCCGAGGTCGTGAAGCGGTTGGGCTTACCGACCACAGCACATCCACAACCATACACCATTGGGTGGCTTCCCCAAGGACGAGATCTTCGCGTGAGCCAGCAGTGTCGCCTTCCGTACAACATCAAGCCCTTCACGGATGAGGTATTGTGTGACATTTCTCGCCTTGAGGTTTGTGATGTATTACTAGGCCAACCATACTTGTGGAAGCGACATGCTGTGTATGAATCAAGGCCCCGTGCTGTTATTATTACATTGGGAAATAAGTTGTTCAGGATACCATAGGTAGCACCACCTGCCGCCATCTCCTTGATTACTGCAAAACAATGCAGTAAGATCATTTCCAAAACCAGGAAATTTGTTTTCCTGATGGTACGCCCTCAAGAGAAAAGGAAGACAGTGGCCACAGCCTCCAAACAAGGTCCCTCTGAACGACAGCTACATACGAACAAGATTGTGGAGGAGTACAAAGACATCTTCACCTCCCCGGCGGGGGTTCCTCTGCACTGTCAAGTCAAGCACTCCATCGATCTGACCCCAGGGGCGCCGCTACCGAATGGACCAATTTATCGGTGCTCCGTTTTGGAGAACAATGAAATCAAGAGGCAGATTCAGGAGCTCCTGCAGAAAGGTCACATCCGTCCGAGTTCTTCGCCCTGTGGGAGCCGGATAGTGTTGGTACAGAAGAAGGATGGGACGTGGAGACTCTGTATTTACTATCGGGCGCTGAACAAGATCACTGTTCGTAATA
>APFE030991217.1:4932-75586 GCA_000404065.3 Pinus taeda
GCAGCCACTTCAGGCAATTTATTAATAAAAGAATGAAATTTTACATAAGCTTCTCTCATGAACAGTTAACCTACAAATGACCCTCCATACTCTTTAAATAGAGATCATGGACCAATCGGGTGGTAAACCATGGATCAACTCTCGGTGATACCGAGGAGAGAATGAACTGTCGGATCACTACATATCGTGACCGTCGGATTGTAAGTTACAAAAGTACATAGTAAAGAAACACACTTTACCTAACTCTACACTAGACCAAGTAATACTTAACTATTTCCTATGTGTCGAAATATCCTAACACCTAGTAGTAGGCCCCCAAATCTCAACAACTCCCATTGAAAAATTCAAATCCCCACCTAGAATTAACCTTCTTGAGTCTAATGAATTCGGTCATCGTGGAAGAGGTTGTCAAGTACCCTGTCAAGCAAAAGAATAGTTGCAGGACCAAAGCCCTACATGCTACAAAGTCGGATGCAACCCTTGTTTAGGGAAATAATGGAGGCAGTGGTAGAACCTGAGGTGGTGGTAGAGGCGTCCCATGCCCTCATCCCCTAACTTCTCATATTTTATTTTCATATATTTTTCAAGCTCCCCTCTAGGAATTCGCTGCTCCTTGGGGTTTGTTCCACTGATTTATTATGGGAGCTTAAGATTTCCCAAGAGTTCAGGTGGGTATTCCCTCTTTCATGCAATATCTACTCCTCAAAGGTAAGCAACTAGAAGACTCTTTCCCTATTTCAGTATATAATATTGGTAAAGATGCCACTATTTTTATGGCCCTTTGTTTATGAATGGGGGTTGTGGGAAATTATTCCTCATCTGGGGCCTTTTCTTATAAAGATGGTATCCATGCTCAACTCCCCCCAAAGGAAGCTCAGTCTCAGGACCCTCTGGGTTGTTTTTGGTCAAAAAACCTATGTGCCCTTAATAGAAATCTCTCACATTTCTCTTGATGACCTACATCAACTCTTTGAAGATTCAGATCTAATTTATTGTTTCAATGGTTTATGGCCATTCACAACTAATATTTACCAATGGATCCATTCTTCATGGACCAAGGATTGTAAGTTTATTTTCCACTCCAAATGCTTCTTCATTGTGGTGTGTGTTGAATAATAAGACTACAAGAAAACTTTAACTAAATGGCCCTAGTTTTGGCGCAGTACAGGATTGTTCCTAACCCCTTGATTCTTGGATTTTGACCTTTCCAAGATGCAAATATGGGTATGTATTCCTAATATTCCTACTCACTTGTGGCACTACTCAGTCTTTCAGGGCATTTAAGATTCCCTAAGTCGCTTCCTTGCAATTGATCCTTCTCATGGACAGCTTGTCATTTATGCCTATGCTAGAATTTGTGTTGAAATCGATATCAGTAAAGGGCTTACAGACCAATTAAAATAAATATAGGATATTTTCACTGGTCCCAGGCTCTAGACTATGCGAATAATGTATTTCATTGTCACTTTTGTCATAAAATAGACCATTTATAGAATTCTTTCCCTTTTTTAAACCTCACTAGTAGCACAACATTAGAAATTCCAAAACTAACAGTTGGAAGCCCTATCCCCTGCCTCCTATGGAGTATGAGGCTTCCTATGTTTCATATAAGGAGGATGAAGGATTTGATGATGAAATTCATTTAGTGAACAAGTTTCAGACTTTAGATACTCAAAATTCTCGTATGGATCCTACTGTGTACCAAGCCCCTTCGGCAAGAACAGAGCTAGTGAATAACAAGGCTTCTTTGGGAACATTTAAGCTAGCGCATGAGTATGATTTTTCGAACTCTTACAAGGATTCTCCTTTAACACCCAAAGATAATGTTTAGATTGCTTTGGTAAACCTACCTTCGAAAGGTTGGATCAAGGTTGTGAAAAATAAAGGAAAGAAAGGTCGATATGAGGACCCACCATAATCTAGGTGATTCTCTCTTGTAATTGTTTCTTCTATTCCTCTGTGTATCCTATGTTATTCTCAGTCTCATGCATCTTAGTTATGTTCCTGTAAGTATATGTCATACTTACCCAGAAGAAGAGTCATGGTTTTATATTATGTATTTCATTTCTGATTTTAATAGGATATTTTAAACATACAAAAAAAAAAAACATTCTTGAGTCCAAGAGGGGAAGCTGGAGAAAGTTGACTAGAAAACCTAACAATCCCCAATAATACCATATACATTGAGGCAAAGGAAGGCCTTCTCTAGATCCATAGAGTAAAATTCAATTGAGAGGCCAAATTTGAAATATTGTAATGAGGTTAAGAAAACCTATATTGTGTCCCAACCAGAGACAGTGCCCCCTAATGTGCCAACTACATCTAGAGCAAGAAAGTCCCAATGGGAAAGGATCAATTATAGAGAAGAGATGTTTAGGATTGAATATCCAAAAAAATTTTGAAAACCAACTTTTTGTTAAGATTGGATAATCCCATACAATTAAAGGAGAGAAGCTTCATTTCGGGGCAGACGAAGGGCCAAATTTTGTAAGGGCCTAAATTGTGGATTTTTGCTTACCTAATCTGATTTCAAAATGTACTAGATTATAAGCAATGGCTAGGAAATATTTCTCACCCTTTCTTAAATTTAAGGATTTCAAGGAGAGGGGATGAGAAATATATGCTTTGTAAATCCTTAAGCAAGGGTGAGAAATATTTCCTTAAATATATGCTCTAGGCATAAATTATACCTATGGGAGTGAATGGGGGATTGTGAAGGGGTATTAAACCAGTGGGAAAGAGGAGAACATCAAAGGAAATAGGAATAGAATAGGGGATGAAGGAAGCAGTATAGGAGGAGGAGAATGTGGGAGAGGAAATAGGGATAGTGAGATTTGAAAGTTTGGTCAAAGAAAAATAGTTTTAATGAGAAGAAGATCAATACAAAGAAGGAAGGGGATATGAAAACAATCCATTAGTGGTTAAAGGAACCTGAAAATCAAATGGCATACCTTTGGAAGGTTAGCCTTCCTTGGAAAATGGACAGTGGATTTCTAGTCTTGAACCAAGTTCTAGAGGGGGGAGGATGGGTTCCAAGGGGATCTCCAGTAGACCTAAAGCCTTTTTGATATTTGCCTAGCCTAGAGGGCTTACATGAGCAGGGCCATATCGAACATCCTTTGGAGCCGAGGGAGGAGGGGAAACTACATACAACAAATTCTTACTCATTCATCTCCTATTTTATTTCCCTATGGGGCAATCCTTACTCAAGTGGCCATGAGTGTGGCATATTTCACACTTACAAGGGATGCTCTCATAGTAGAAACTTTGATGGTGGTTTAGAGACCATGAGCTAATAGAAATTGAGGTTGGTAAGCCTTTAGTGAGTTTTAATCCAACTAGAATGAGAGTCATACAAATGTATCATTTTTTCTAGAAGGAGTAGTATGCTTCTAAAAAGAAATATAGGGTGTTTCCAATTTCCTTAAAATCATCTTCTGACCAAAATATTATAGGGGGACCAAAGAGCCAACCAAAATAGGCATAAGATCCTTGTTCTTTAATCAGACATCAAAATCTATTGTTTAAGGTTTTAGGTATAAATCTTGAGAGCCCCAAAACCACCTACTATTCAACAATATTTAAGCATCCTCTTCCAAGTTTGTTAACCAAACCATCCATCCTTGGCCAATATAGAGAATTTTGGGGCATAACCAAGAGAATGTCAAAAATCCTACTTTATCCACTTTGTGAGAACTATGATTGCCATTTTTCTACTAGCAAATCGACCTACTACTACCACCTTCTCCATTTTATGAATCTCTTTTAGTTCCACTTCCTTACCAAGTACTCGTGAGGGTTCTTCAACCTTTTGTTTGATGCATTTGTAATTCTATTTTCGTGGTTCATCGATAGTTGGAGGCGAGAGAAAAATGGAATGGGAGCTTTGACTACCTCCACTAAGCATATCTAGAGAGAGTAGGTTACATCAAAAATAAGAAGATGAGTTGGATGGTTGACAAAAAAGGAGTAGGACTGGCGTAAGTGAGCTTTGATGCACTAGCCAAGGATCAAAGATGGAAACATCTAACGAGGAGAAGGGAGAAGAGGGCACAATAATTTAGCATGGTGAAACAGGAAAGGGAGGAGGGTTAGACATGTCAACTTTGGGGAGAGAATTACAATGAGCAGAGTGCTTGTGATCATATCTAGAGGTGGGATGGTAGTCAAGGATTGTACCTTCTGCTCAGCTTTTTGAACCATACACGTTGGGACCACAATCAATGTCAGATTTGATAGGCTCAATTTATGGTTTCATGTGCCAAGATCTTCCAGTTTCTGTGAGGTTATATCTGGGATTTTTCATTTTTTGAGGCCCTTGATAGTGTCCTCAGATAAATCCAACTCATCATCCACCATATTGAAAATGAAAAAACATGTGAGTGAGTTGAGGGTGAAAATGGAGATTTTTTTCATAGGAACAAGGCCTTTTGGCCTTACAAAATCCTAATTCACCTCTTCTCTTGGAACTCAGATCCAACACCTGCAGCCTCACTTCTTGGATAATGAATTTTTTTATTCAAGACATGCACTGAAATAATTTTAAATAGTGAAGGAATTATATGTCTCTCTCACATAAGAAAAATTTTACTTTCAATTACTTTATCTCTATATAAAGTTAATACATAATTTTGTTACTTAATATGTAAATTGAATATTTTATTTATGGCTAACATATAAATATATTTTTGTTAAAATATGTTTATTTTAAAATACCATGTGTCAACTATATCTTGAGCATGGGGGATTTTCATATCTCCTTCTTAGTGGAGTGTAATATCAATATTATTGCACTGAGATGCGCTCTACAACCCAGTATCACTACGAGGAAAAGACCCTCCAGCAGAGGTTTTTGCAGAAGCCCCTATAAAAATAGCAAAAATTTGTTTGTAGCGGAGGTCACTAGCAAAGTTTGGTGGGAGAATGTTTTAGCAAATTTTTTTTTAAAGGTGTTTCTATAATACACAAATGCACTAGTTCTTTACTATATACATAGACACCGATGCCTAATAGAACATGGTGCACCATGGAAAAATTATTTATTTTTAAATTTATATATATATAATATATATAAATTAAATTTTAAAAATAAATAAATTTGCCATGGTGCACCATGTTCTATTAGGCATCGGTGTCTATGTATATAGTAAAGAACTAGTGCATTTGTGTATTAATAGAAACACCTTTAAAAAAATATACATATATATACTATACATACATATATATACATACATATATATTACATACATACATCATAATACATACATACATACTATATATATAATACATATATATATATATATATATATATGTAACTATAATATAAAAAGTGCAGTCGGTGGTGTATAATACTCTATAGCACTGAAAAAGGGTTAAATTTACAAAAATGTAAGTCGTAATATTCATTCTTCCCAGTCCAGTGGTTATTATGATGGCGACCTGGTGCTAAACCAGTACACTAACACCCAGGTGCATACACAATATAGTGCACCGTTGTGGAGTTTTTAACTTAAAAATAGTGGTGCACTTATTAGATTATACGCACTAGTGTGATTAATTGAACTAAAAGCCTTGGTGCTCTATAGAGAGTGATGCACAGCTACTTAATATGAAATATATAGAAGAACAATCAATCAATTCTCAAGAGGAGCGAGGGTTTCTATCTAAGGTGCCTAGGGTTTGACATTGATGGTGTTTAGAGGGGGAGGGAGCGGAGCTCCCTCCTATCGAAATGTGGTAAAGGACAAGGGGAAGGGGAAGGGGATCAAGGAAGGTTTCGGTGGTTAGGAAGTGCTTATGTCAGATAATTTCCAAGGTATGCCTGGAGTAGGTGGGAATGGACAAAGAAGAGATGAAGACGAAGGTCCAATAGGAAAGCAAGAAGATCAGCAACAACAACAAAAGTCAAAAGGCTCCACACGGCCATGTAAGCCAAAAACATCGTTGATCCCGACGGCATTGATCATTAATCTCGAGACTCAAGCCGTCAAAGATCGTATGAGGTCATATACTGTCATATGTGACTTTATGGGCCTTTGGCCCACAAAAAAATCCTTGTGTGGTTGGATCAAACATCATTGGAAACTGAGAGGGGAGATAGAGCTACATCTAGGGTCTCAAGGTTTTTTATGGTGGTCTTTGCCAATATGAAAGATAGAGACTGAATATTTTATGTCAATCCCTAATTTTTTGCATCAGTTGGTTTATACATGTGCCCATTGATGGAGAATTTCACCCCAGAGAAGGAAACATTTAGCAATGTCCTAGTCTGGCTCTAGGTGTACTCCCTTCCCCTATATTATTCCTTCCTTCAACTTTAAAGTTGATAGGAGACACACTAGGAAAATTTATTAAAATATCGGAAGCAACGCTAAAGGGAAGATATACATCATATGTAAAAATCTGTGTGGAAATGGATGTTTCTGGGGCACTTCCTGAAGCAGTCAAACTAGACTTTCGGGACAAATTTTAGCTACAACCCATGGACTATGAGAAAATTTCTTTCAAATGCAGAAGATGCCATGAACATGGACACCTAATAAGGGAATTCCCATTAAATAATGTGGAGGAACAAGGCAAAGAATAAGATTGAAAGGATGCAAACGGGTTTGTTAGACCCAAGCCAAGGGGTAGAGCCAATAGAAGACAACAACAAAGAAATCAGGGAGGGAGAAAAGCTCAGAGAAAGAGCTTTGAAATCCTATTTTAAGAAAACGTAGAGGGTCAAGGGGTTGAGGAAGAGAAAAATGGGCAAAATGGTGAAAGGAAAGAAGAAGAAATGTTGTATTCGACCGAAGAGAATGGACAGCAAGGGGACATCCTAGATCTATCAAAGTATTTTGAGGGAGATGCATAAAGCAAGGTAGGAACAGAGGAACCAGAATTGCAGGAAATAATAGAACAAGAGGGTATCAACCTCTAGGATACGGTAGAGCAAGTGAGAAAACATGGACTGCAAGCTATCATTATGGATCAAATGGATAGAATCCAATATATTTACCTGATGAGAGAAGAGATGAAAATAAAGGGCCAAAAAATATCACATCCAGAAATAGTCGAGTTGGGAGTGAAAGTAATGGGATCTCAGATAGTTTTGGTGCCACATCATAGGAAAAAAGGGGCGAGGAAGTCGAACAACATCACCCTCAAGGAGCTGAGAGCCATATTATTCAGGTAATATGAGAGTGTTAAGCTCACTCACCCTTAACCACAATTAAATCATGAAAATTTTAACATGGAATTTAAGAGGAATTAGTAGCCCTAGGAAACAACGTCTACTTAAGAATAATATTAAAATGGAACAACCGGATCTTATTTTCTTGCAAGAGTCAAAGTGCTTTGCTGAGAAAATCAAGGAATTAAGTAGGACATTAGGGAGAAGTTATGATATAGTGGAGGTTGAAGCGTAGGGCTTTGTAGGGGGATTGGCAATTGGCTGGAACCCCCAATCTTTGATCTTACTTGATTTGGAAGAAATAAGGTCATACTTATCAGTATAAATGCAGGTTATAGGGACTCCAAGCACAATGGTGTTTACAAATGTTTACATGCCTCAAAGAATAGAAGAGAAATCAAACTCCTTCAAGGTCTGAGTAAGATAAAAATTAGGAAATGGCATCTCCCTTGGGTTCTAAGGGGAGACCTCAATATTATAACCTCTCTATCAGATAAAAAGGTGGTCCAAAGACAAGTAGACTGAGATGTTGAAGCATTCAAGGAATTCATAGAGGTTGCCAACCTTATTGATATGGAAACTATTAATGGTTGCTTCACATGGAGTAACAAACAGGGAGGGCAGCATCAAGTTGCGTCCAGACTTGATAGGTTTTTAATTTCAAAGGATTTACTAACGAGAAGGGTAAATGTAGCAACAAATATCATTCCCTGTGAAGGATCAGACCATTGGCCAATAATATTAATTATTAAGATGTTAGGTACACCCAAAATTAGGCAATTTAGATTTGAAGCCTTTCGATTGGGCCACCATGCCTTTATGGAGAATATCAAAATATGGTGGGGGAACATATCCCTGTTAGGGGCTCCAAAATGTACACCTTAAGGGAAAAGTTAAAACATATCAAGTCGAAATTAAAATTGTGGAATAAGATATAATTTGGGAACATCTTCCAAGAGAAAAAGGAATTGGAATAGAAAATGGAAAGATTACAATAGCATTTGATCACAAAAGGCTACTTAGAGGAAAGCAAAGGAGACAAGATGGAGTTACTAAAGTAGTGGGAGGACAGATGTAGACAAGATGAAATTCTATGGAGACATAAATCCCAAGTGTTATGACTCAGGGAGGTTGAGAGAAACACTAAATTCTTTCATCGATCAATGATAGAACATAGGAATTACAAGCAAATCCATAGAATTAAGGATGAGAGGGGGAACCTACAAAGTGCATCAGGATCTTGAGAATGTCCTAGTTCATCTCTTCCAAAAAATAGTAGAAGAACCCCAAGTGGATAGACGAGATAATATCCAAAGGATTGTGAGGCATATCCCTAAGTTGATCAAGGAAGAACACAACAAGAACTTGAACAAGTCGATCTCCATGGATGAAGTGGTCCTGGCTGTGAATGAAATGGCTGATGGAAAATCCCCTGCACATAACGGATTTACTATTGATTTATTCAATGGCTATTGGGAAATAGTTAAACATCATATCTATGAGGTGGTGGTAGATTCTTAGGAGTCAGCAACGATTCTTAAAGCATTGAGTTTGACTTTTATAGCCCTTATTCCTAAGGAAGAAATGGCCATCACCCTAGAGAATTTTAGGTTGATAGCCCTATGTAATGTTCTATAGAAGATTGTATCGAAATTGGTAGCCAACAAGATGAAAACAATTATTCCATATATGATCTTGGAGGAACAATCAGGCTTTCTCAATGGGAGACAGATTCTAGATAATGTTATTCTTTCCCATGAAAAAGCACATTCGTTGAAGACCTAGAAAAAGGCAGGTATGATCATGCAACTAGATTTTTCTAAGGATTATGATAAAATTAGTTGGGAATATATGGAATTGGTGTTAGAATATTTTGGTTTTCATTGACACTAGATCAAATGGATTATGGCATTGGTTTCATCGCCTAGATTTTTAATCTCGATTAATGGAGCGGAAAGCCCCGACAAATCCTTTATTTCCTTACAAAGGAATTCAGAAAGGGGAGCCATTGTCTCCCTTCCCATTTATCTTAATGATGGAAGGCCTAGGGAGGGCGACTGGAGCAACCAACAGAGAAGGAGAGATAAGGACCTTAAGATGCATGAGGACAGTCAGGTGACAACACATCATAAGTTTGTAGATGATACCATGCTTCATGGAATTCCTGAAGTAAAGGAGGCTCGGTCATTCAAAGCCATCTTGGACACCTTCATGGTTGCTTCAAGTATGGAGTTCAACCAGTATAAGTCCATGATTTTTTTCTTTAACACCCACATTGTTATCCAAAGAAACTTAACAATTATTTTAGGGTTCCAAAGGAAATCCCTCCCATCAAAGTACCTAGGGGTCCCTCTAATAATGTAATCTTAGAAGAAATCTAATTTGGAGAAAGTAATCTCTAACCTTAAAGGCAGGGTTAAATGATGGACAGTGAGAGCCTTTAACTTGGCAGATCGGCTGGTCCTAGTAAAGGTGATGCTTCAAGCTATCACAGGCTACATGTTATCCATCTTGCATGCACCTAAAGGAGTGCTCCAAAAAGTTAGGGAAGTCCAAAGAAACTTCTTGTGGGGAGGGGCAGAGGAAAAATGAAAATGGGTGTTGGTGGCTTGGAACACAGTCTATAAAACAAAATATGTAGGAGGCCTAGGACTCCAAGATCCAAAGATAACAAATAGAGCAAATGGAGCCAAATTGTGGTGGAGATGGTTAAAAAGAAGGGAGACTCCATGGACGAAACTATGGAAAGCAAAATATGCCCCTAATTACCAAACAAGAGACCTACTTAGGCTATCAGGTTCAATCCATGGGTCAACTATATGGAATTTGGCTTAGAATAACATAGATAACATATAACAGCATTCCTGCTAGGAAATAAGAAATGGAAAGGGAGCCTTATTCTAAGATGATTATTGGAAAAAACAACTGAAATTAAATATACATGAATGGCTACACCTAAAATTAACCATGGACATTCAAGGATACAAGGAAGTCTGCCAATTCTGGTCACAAGGATTGGAGAATAAAAAATGGATACATGGAACCTAAACATCTTTCAACAAGCGGCCTTGAGTGATTCAGCAATCCAAAATATCATAGAGGAATTAAGCAAAAGACAAATTCTAGTGAACAATGACTAGGACCAGCTTAGATGGGGACAAAAAGAGGGGGGAGAGTTCAAACTTAAGGAAGCTAAGGTATACCTCAAAGTAGGACATAACAAATCCAGTGACCCATCATGGAGAAAAGTCTGGTTGCCTCCACACTAGCCAAAAATTAAAATTTTTATGTGGTTGAGTTTGCATAGGAAGGTTCTAAGATAGGAAAATTTAGTAAAGTGAGGAATTAAAAGTGAATCTTGGTGTTTTCTCTACGAGAATACTAAAGAAATCCTTAATCACATTCTGAACACTTACAACTATACTGAATCCCTGTGGGAGTGGTTGACCCTCATATTCTGTGATAAGAAGCTCCAAGTAGAAAACCTGAAGGAGGAATCGTCTTAAGGAGATAGTTATGAGTAGAGGTATTAAAACCCTCAAAGGAACAACCCTCCCCTTAGGAAGTTATAATTCTAAAAAAAATTGACATGGATTACCCAAGCAATCTGAACCACATACCCAAAGAGAGTTATATATAGTTGGTCTTTGCAGTGTGGTTGGATCCCCTAGAAGGTTTCCTTAAACTGAAATTTGATGGGGCATCCAAACAAAACCCAGGTAAGGCAGGCGCTGGAGGGATCATTCAAGACTGTACATGTAAAAATTGAAGACTATACTTCATCAATATGCAACAGGCTTTGAAAAATGCAACAAAATTTTGGGCCCTAGAGCATGGGCTAGAAACAGTACACCGAGAAGGAATGGTGAATATGATAGGTGAAGGAGATTCTGCGCTAGATATCCAAGTGGCATGTTAGTTGCAATGTGGCACACAACTGATAAAAGTCACAGAGAATTGGTGCCTCACCCATTTAATCCAATGGATATATAGACACATGAAGAGGCTGAAAACAATGGAGTTCACATTGGTTTGTTGCTCAGCTAACACCTTGGCGCAAAGGATGGAAAATGAATGGGTAGAGAGTGTCATATTTATTACTAAGGCGGTGTGGGAGGACCTATCAAAGTGTGAACGAAAGGAATAGTGTTGAACAATAGTGGAGTGACATTACTCCACATCAGGAAGGTGGGGAGAGAGTCAAGGGGTGGGCTCAGATCAGGTTAGAGACCCACCTGGAGATATGAATTAATAATGTTTATTATCGTAATACATGTAGAGGCTCTTAGGGAGATTGATGAACACCAGTATTGTAGCAAGAATGTTGCAACTCCTGGGCTACTAGCTTTACTTTATCAACCCAGGGTTCGTACAAACTTGGAGATGACAGTGTGCACAAGTAAAATTGATGGTTCTGTCTTTTGTCACTTGTTCAGCTGGCGAGAGACCACTAGGTATTTTCAAGCCATACTTCTATGGATTTAGAAGAAGCTTTGTTTCTTGATGGAATAAAATGGAAATCTAATCTAAGAGAGAGTTGATCTATTGCAATAATGAAAAAGACCGAAATTCAATGCTAAATCACACCATTTCCTAATTAACTGTTAAGAAACTATGCTTTGCAATAATGCTAAATTAACATGAACCAAATACTATTGTCTAAGTATGGAAGTTAAAATCATCAAACATCACTATTGTGTAAGCAAACGGACTGAAATAAATTTTTGTCTTTTTTTTCTTTTAATGCAAAATCAAATATGCAAACTAATCTCTTATGGTGATGTGGTAGGTGGTTTAAGGTTGTTTGAGGATGGCTGGAAGGTTTAGGAGATATATGGATGGTGTGGGAGACCCTTGGGTGACCTTTGGGGGCTTCCTAGATATTTTCCCTCAATTCGACCTCAAAACAGGCCACTACAAGAAAACCTACTGGATGTACTAGAAACCTACAGGATTCCCTGTATTTCTACAAGATGCAACCGTGAGTAAAACGATGGGTGTTGGAGGTGATGGAAGCTTAGGGAAGGTGGTTTATGGGTGGAATGGAATGAGAAGAGACCTAGGATCACTCAGAAGTCAATAACAAGGTTAGGAGATGGTTGGATTTTCTCAAAATGCTTGATGAAATTTCTATGTAAAATGATGAGATTAGTGAAGGTTTTGATGGAAATGAGGAATGCCTATGGGTGAATGGAGTTGGAAGGTGGTTTCTTGCTATGTGTTATCGGGAAATCTAGTGTCTATGCAGAACTGCTAGCCCCACTAAGATGGGTAGCTATCTTAGAAACAAACAGATTAAAGTTACTTTCGTTTTCCTTTATGAGAAGTAGATAGGGGAGGAGCAAAGAATACCAACCTCAATCTTTCACTTGGTTCTTTGCTTGTTCCTTCTCCCCTCTGACGGATCTTTGCCACTCCTTCCTTGATTACTCCACTTCAAAGGGTACCTATAAAGTCAAAGCAGCATAATACCTTCAAAGTGCAAATATCTACAATCATAAAGAATATAGGACCAGATATATATTGACCACACAAATGCATATATTATCAAACATAAAAGAATGTGGAGGAAAACTTGAATAGCTTTATTGATATAAAGATTAGAAGAGAGGATTACGATCCATTGGTCTGACCCAACGTCATCCTCCCAACATGAAAGCCCTTCTTCACCTCATGAAAAGCTTAGATCACACAACACTATGATGTTCCACCAGGGAACCAACATCACTTCCTTACAAGATACAAGATTCCAGCCTCTGGATCTCTGGGATGAGGGATCCATATATAGATGATTGTAGGGAGGTGAGTCAGCTTCTGGGATTTTTATTAGTGTCCTATCTCTTATAGTTCTTGATTCCACTTGGAGATTCATGATCTCTTACTCATCCCTGGGCGAATTCAGAAAGGCAAGTGTCACAGGAGAAGTTTCTAGAAGATTCCATGATCATCCACCTCGCGAACTGTCTCTGCCATTTGTCTACTCTTGTCCATCACACCCTACAGAAGGGCTTTTCAGCATGCATCACACTTTTTTCATGTGGCAGGCGATATGCATCGCACCCTTTGCACTGAGAAGTCTGTATGGTCCAGTTTTGACCAGTTCTAGGCAGTTTTCTGTGGAGAACTTCTGGGAGATGATGTAATCAGCTGACCTTGTTCCTTTAGGGTATGAAACAACACTTTTAGGGACTCATAATACCTTGGTTTATGGACATATATGATTGGGGTTGCAGTGCCCAAATATGTCTATAACAGTTGCCCCCTAAAGCATGAGGTCAAAAATCCTTTGATGTCGGGTGAAATGCTTTATCATGAGGATCCGATGTTTTTTGAACTGGAAGGCCACCTATAATAAGATACAATACAACACATTATCTTCATAAAATTTCCATGATTTAGCTAAGGCAGGCATTCCCATGCTCAGCTTTATAAATTCATTTTCATGTACATAGGGCAGACAACAGTCTATGTGGTAGACTGATGATTCTGATAGAGCCATCATCCTTTGGTTCGGATGATCATATGTGCAGCAATGATGTACATTTGATGTCTTTATTTTCCTGAATATATCACAGCCTAGATGGATGAAACTAGATCTGGGGTCTTCAAACTCATCCAATCTTCACCCGAAGTACAAGTCGATCCATGTGAAAAATGTTCTGGAGTCGAACATGGAAAGACATCGCCTAATTACCAGCCAATGATGTAAGTTGTTAACAGGCACGAGAGGAAGCACTGATAATGATGATGACCCTCAAGGTACTATAGTACAATTCGCGTGGTGTGAAAATGGGACTTGGCATCGAACACCACGCAAAATCTTTTGATTGAAGGCCATTGATGTAAGCCTATCGCCGGAAGTGAGAAACTTGCCATTGAGGCATGAGAGCTTCAAAGTACTGAATGGGTTGTTCCTAGGTCGACTTCTTGGATAATGCACTATCGTCGACAAGAAGTAACCCATCGTAGGAGGGCCTTAATGAATCCCACATCTACGACACGGAACGGAGCAAATGATTTTGTGGAGGTGAAAATGATCTGATGATACAGGGTTCAGGGTGGCAGTCATGAAAGAATGAAGGGTGAAGGTATTGCAGCGGATGAGACACAAGCTGGGTTGGTGAATTCTCTGATCGACTTCTCTTGAACATATCGGTGACACTGAAATAGATTGGTAGCATTAACCCCAAAGATGGATGGTACAACAGACCAATGGTAGTATGACTGGTGAACAGAATAACCCAACCCGACTCAATCATGGTGATGGAGTGAAAGTGTCATGTTCAAGACCGACTTGCTACCAATAAAGTTTTCTTCCCAATTTTCCCTAGTCATTGCTGACTAGTACCTCTTTATTTTTATCAAGCTTGAGGAGGATAACATATGCTTGTTCTATAATTTTCCCTTCGGGCAAACCCATCGCTATGTTTTAACTAGTCTAGCGGCAGTGAAACTCGTTCTTGTCTCTATGGACAAGTTTATCACTATTGGTTTTAACGAGTTTAACGACAAAGACAACTTGGTCCTTTTTCAATTTTAGAGAGTCTGAAAAGGGACAGAAAGGAAACTCCAGTAATCCTTTTTTGTCATATAATCCCTTAAGTCCAAAAAAGTATAAAATAATACGAAAGGGATGAATTTTCCATAATTTTAATGAGTCGAACAAGACAAGCACTCGATCTTTTTGTGTAATAATCCCTCAGGTCCAAAAATATTAAAATCTAGAGGAGGGATAGCACTTCTGATAGCTTTAACGAGCTGGAGAGGCCAATTTCTCGGCAATATTTTCATATTTTATGAGTCAGATGAAAAGAGCTTAAAGGAGACTCGTTTTTGAGGAAAGAGTGATATTTTCGGGTAGCTGTTGATTCCAGGTAAGGTTTGGAATTTTCCAATCACGGTAGTGTCACGAGGATGCTAACAGAATCACTCATCGCAGTTGTTCCTCAAAAGGGTAAACAATCAAATGGAGGCGTATGATCGGCTAAAACAGAGTGGAGGTGATGATGACAACACGAGCAAGGCTCAAAAGCTGATGATAATGCATTCGCAATGGTTATTTACCGAAGGTTGGTTCATTTTTTAATGAGCTTAAACTCTCTTGGAACATTTGCTCATTGCTTAGGTTTAATTTTTAACGAGCTTGAACTTTGCATAAAAATTGCTCATGATAATGATCATTGATATTCGACCCACCATTAACACTATGTTCTTTTGACGGCCATACTACATATTCAATTGCTCCATCAAACCGATTAGAAATGAGAATACATGCTTGAAAAATGAGTTAAAACACTAATAACCTACTCAAATTACGTGAAAAGTAACTTAAAAGTAGTTTTTTACCCCTCATTTTACCATTTCATCTGAGCTTGAGATTGTTGGAGCCTTGGAGGTGCTTTCCCCCTCGATTTTCACTAGCTGATTCCAGGAGATTCTGTGGACGATTCTTGGTGCCGTCTGGACCAGGTAGGAGCTAAACCTGTGCTCTTTAGTTGTATTCTTTCCTTTTTGAATTCTGAGCATGTTTCCCTACTTTTCTGAGCCTCTGGGGTTTGAAAAATTCGTTCTGCCCCCATCGCACCATATGTATATCGAAAGGTGTGATGCAAACTAGGCTGGCCATTGGCCAGTCAGTATGCATCTCACCCAGTACATAGCTTGGGTGCGATGGGCATAAGGAGGGAAACTTGTGCACTGTTTTTCATGGAAATTTTGCCTGTTTTTTGCCAAATCAAGATCCTGACTCTTCTCTTGTTTGCTTTTCATAGATTCATTGGAGAAAAATGGTTGTTACATGGCAAGAATGTGAGCATGAAGAAGAGAATATGATTGCTTTAGATGATCCGGGTACAGTAATTGCATTGCGGAACTGTGGTTTGCTTAAGTTCTTCCGCATATTTAGCATGAGGTAACAGATCAACTTGTTGCAATATTTCCTTGATGCATGGGATCCTACCAGCCAGGTGTTCTAGATCAGAGGCAAATCAATCCCCTTGACTGTTGTGGACATCTATTTTTTGACCGGTTTATCGAGGCGTGGTGCCCCTCTCTCACTATCAGGTTCCGCCCGTGGGGGCGAATCTGTAAGGGATTATATTCACCGATACTATAAAGAAGGATCTCAGCTGAGCAGGGACGGAAAGATCAACATCCAAGATGTCACTGATCAGTCCTTGAGGACCATCTTGTTCACCTTTGCTAGACTGGCTGGTAGTGCGGCTCTTCACTTGGCCAACAGGTATTATATGCAGTATGCCTTGGAATGCCTCGAACTGAAGGTGTTCAACTGGTGTGATGCAGTACTTCCAGTGATAAAAGAACAGCTTACCAAGGTGAAAAATGGACAATCTAAGAATTTTGGCCGTGGTTCCATTTTGACCACTTTCGCCTTGGAGAAGATCCCACTGATGTAGCCGCAGTACATTTCACTTGGTTTGCCACCACCAACTAAGCCACAGATGTAGAGATGGGTTGACTTTATGGCTCAACATGCTGGTCAACCACAGGTTTCTTTCTCTAATGCCTTCTTTGAGTGGTTCAACCGTCAAGAGATGGTTTATGCTGAGTGTCCGTACGCTAGTATGGATTTCCATGGTGACCCAGATTTGGTGCTGCCGGCTGGCGAGCAATGGAGTGTTATAGGTAAAATTTCTGACCATATCCCTATTTATTTCTTTTATAATGTTCTTGAGCTTTCTTTTATCAAGACTAATCAAAACTCATGTTCTCATGCAGATATCAGACCGATGCGACCAGCAGTGCGACTGAGAGCACCAGCTGTTGTTCCAGCAAGAGAGGTTGTAGGGAGGGTTGTCCTTCATGACCTAGATGTGGATGAGACTCTTGCAGCATTGCAGGATTAGATTGAAGGCCTCACTCTTGGTATTCCAGATGTGAGGAGTGACGAGCTGCCTCTGAGATTACAGTGACATACTACTGGTGTGTCACGTCGATGGACTAGGCTTTTACTCATGATTGCACAGGCGGTGACTTGTTATCACCAGCACCATTAGACTAGGGTGCCCCCTAGAATTTTGAGTTTTTTGGTCATTTGACCGATTTTGTCTTGGACATAGAACATTATGTGTGAACCATAAACATTTTATATATATTTTTGATTTTCGGAGCTTTATTTTGGTTAAGTTACATGATCCTGATACAAATATTGATGAAATGCTTCTCTTTTATAAATGTCGAAAATGTCTATCTGAAACATAATTTGCCAATGAATCTGTTAATTTGTTTAATTTTCTGGAAATATGTTGATATTGGATAGAATCGAACTGTCTTTCCAAAATCTTGACCCTTAGGAACATGCGATAGACTGCTGGATTCCGCACATAATAGATACCGGTGAGCTGTAGAATGACGAGTTGTGAGTCTAGCCTGACAACAAGTCAGTGTATGCCATGTGTGATGGCATCAGAGAGGAGATCTATCAACACACTATATTCAGGGATGTTGTTCATTGATCGGCCAATACATGCCCCTCTGAAACTTACTAACTCACCGCTTGGAACAAAGATGGCCCAGGTCGCAGAAGATAGGTTCCGCAAACTACGGCTTGCTCCGTCGACATATCCAAAAAATGATTCCAATGGGTTCGACATCTGTAACAAATGCAAAAGTGGATTACCTAGCCAAAACGATTGCTCTTAGCAGAAACAAAAATTTAACAAAAGCATATGAAGAGGTTACTACACTAAGTCAAGCATAGTAACGCTTAAGGTACAACCAGTTTCGAGGTTGCGACAGTGGAATTCCATCATAATCCACTAACTCGTAGTATCCTTTTGCTAATACATGCTTAACAATATGGGGGCCCATCCATAAAGACTGGAACTTACCTACTCCCAACTTGTCGGATTCTTGGTTGTAAAGTAAGACTAGGTCACCTTCTGAGAAGACACGGGGTTTGACATTCTTGTCAAATTGCGCCTTGACTCATTTCTTATGTGCTTTGTTAGCCAAGGTGGAATCACGATGGGTTTCATCCAGTTGGATTAATTCCAAGAAACGAGCCTCTTCTTCTGAAGTTCCAGGGAGAAGATCGACTACGAGTTTGAGTGACGAGACTTCACACTGAACTGGTAAGATTGCTTCCAAGCCATACACTAGCTGAAAGGGTGTAAACCTGGTTGCATTTATCACCGATGTCTAGTATGCCCATAGGGCTGAGTATAGGATTAGGTGCCAAATTTGTTTATGGACTCCAATCATCCTTTGCAGCAAGCGCTTCAGGACTTTGTTGATTGCCTCAACTTGCCTGTTAGCTTGCAGATAATACGGAGTAGAGCTGTCGTGGGACAGTCCTAATTTGGTAGCTAACTCAACCATCATGTGATTGTGAAAATGCGATCCATGATCTGTGACTATAGCTTGTGGAACACCAAATCTAGAGACTACATGATTGAAAAAGAAAAGAGTAGCCGTTTTGCCGCTGTTGTTTAATGTAGGCATCGCCTCGGCCCATTTCGTAAAATAGTCAACTGCGACTATGATATACCCATGCCCCACGGCCGAGGTGGGGTTACATGTCATGAAATCTATGACCCATTTGGTGAATGGCCCAACAATGACTACTGGCTACAGAGGTGTAAGTGGTATTCTGGTTTTGTGATCGAAGATTTGATAAGCATGGCAACTTCTGACTGCAGTTATCCAATCCTTGAACATTGTTGGGCAGAAGTATCTTACTCGTAAAATCTTTTGTGCTGTAGTGTAACCAGATTGATGCCCCCCACACATGCCTGAATGACAATCGTTCAAGACATTTTCGGCCTCCTCATGGGTGAGGCACCTCTGCAGAACGGTATCGATACCACGACGGTAAAGTGTATCACCAACAATCATGTAGTCTTTTGCTTGGTATCAAGTACGTTGTTGCTCTGAACGGGAGGTATTAGACCTATATGTATGGGTATGGAGATATATTATTATATCTCCATACCACGGATCACTTGAAGATATCAGAAACAAAGATTCATCCATGATTGTTGCATTGGATGTTGAATCGTTGGACAACGATGGGAGATCGCATAGTAACTCTGCAAAAACCAGGGCTTTCTTTGATTTGGATTTTATGAATTCCAGATCAAACTCTTGCAAAATTTCTATCCATTTGGAATATTTTCCCCCAAGTAACCGTCGTGACAAAATATTAGTCATGGGGTTGCAATCTGACAAAATGGTAGTTTTTCGAAAGAGGATATAGTGTCGAAATCTTTGTATCGCTTGAAAAGCTGCGAGAGCCAGCTTTTCAACATAGGAGTACTTGGTTTCCATATCATTTAATTTTTGACTTAAATAATAGATAGGATGTTCAATTCCATTGTCTTCTTGAACTAAAACCATTGCTATGGTCATATCTGTTGCAGCTAGATACAGGTTAAAATATTTTTGATAATCAGGAGCATACATTAACGATGCCTTTATTAGGGATTCCCTTAGAGCATCAAAGAAAGCTTGCGTGACCTCGTCCCAGACAAAGGGTACTTCTTTTTTCAACATACACATATAACCTTTAGCAATTTTGGCATAATTTGGAATGAACCTCCTCAGAAAGTTTGCTTTCTCTTGGAGTTTTTGAATCTGAAGCAAGTTTGAAGGTGGAGGAAAATCAATGATTGTCTTAACCTTACATGGATAGAGATGAATCCCATCCTTTGAGACTACAAAGCCAAGTAAATGACTAGAACTGACACAAAACAGATATTTGTGTGGAGTGAGTCGTATCTTATAATTTCGGCAACGTAGAAATATCACTCTCAAATGCTGTGGATGATCGGTCCGCTTTCGCAAATGAGCCGGAAGATCGTTGAGATATGGTTGAACGATGTTTTTGATGTCATGGAAGGCATAATTAATTTCCCTCTAAAAGGTTTCCCATGTGTTCTTTAAACCAAAAGGCAGCTTGCGGTAAGCGAATGTGCCCCACAGACAAATAAATGTAGTCTTTCACTGGTCCTGTGGGCAGATATTTATTTGATTATACCCGGAAAATCCATCCATAAATGAAAAGATTTCACATCTGGTGCATTCATCAATTATCTGGTCAATGAAGGGTGTAGGGTAGTTTTCTTTTGGACAAGCTTGGTTTACATCCATATAATTGACGCACACTCTAATCGTTCCTTGCTTTTTCATCACAGGAACAATTTGATACCCAATCGGTTAAAGGAACCAGGTAAATGAAACCAGCATGGAGAAGTTTTTCAACTTCTGCCTTGATGGCAGCGGCTTTCTTGGGGTGCACCTGTCGAAGTCGTTGTTGTACTGGTTTGACATCTAGATACATCTTAATTTCGTGTTCAATTATACTCGAGTCAATGCCTGGCATTTCTTCATATGACCATGCAAAAAAATCTCTGAACTCGTGAAAAAGAGCATAATATATTTCCAGTTCTAAAGGAGAACAAGATTTGTCGACATGAATATTCTCTACAACATTTGGTTTGGTCGAGATATTCATGGCGATATTCTCTTAAATATTGGACAAGTTTCACTCGAAATCCACCGTATTTACAGTATTTGATAGGAAATCAAAAACTGAAGGATGATTGAGGTCGCTGGAACAATCTTCTTTGTAATCTGGAAGATGGGAACGATGGTGGTAATCTTCCAATGGTGCCCCGTCAATCATCATTGACTGAACAATTCCTTCGTCTATAGAATGTACATGTGAACAAGGATCTGAAGAGGTACCAGATTCCCTAGGCCTATCTACCCAAACGCTTGATGAGCATTGATTTGGGTTCGCCTCCCATGCCAAAAACATTGATTGCTACAACATTTCTATTGGGCTTGGAGGCAAAACATCGCGATGATCCATGCTAACATTGTGTTTGGGTATCTTCTGAATGGAAGACACCATATTGCAGGTTCCCACCATGGCCACTTCTGCCAAATTGTTTGGAGGCGGTAGGGAAAAAGTACCCATTAATGCCGGGTCTTTTAGTAGGCCTACTCTGATATTTTGAAGTGACTGAGAGCTCCCGTGGATCATTGGAATGTTTCCTGTAACTTGTGAACTATTGGGGAGAAACGTTTGTTGGTCGACGATTATAATTCCTCCTTGGAAAGGAAATGCAATCTTTCTGAAGTATGTCAACACAACAGTAGCCATAGCATATATCCAGGGCCTTCCCAGTTGGATGTTGTAATCAAGGTTTCCGTCGGTAACTTCAACATCAATTTCTACTGTCTTGCCCCCCAATTCGACTTGCAAGTTACTTAAAATCTTGTATGGATTGTATGTTCGTCCATCAAATTCTTTCAACGTCGTTGATGATCGCGACAAGGGTGGTGAGCCCAAAGTTTTCCAGCAACTCATCGACATAATACATGTAGATGCTCCTTCATCAATAATCGTTCGATGAATAGTTTTGTTGAGGGATTTTACTTGAATAAGGAAAGCAAGTTGAGCTAGTAACTGAGGGTCATATCCTTTATGATTAAAGGCCACAATATTGGAATCCGTTGGGTCAATCCCACCTATTTCATAGAGCCTGCTTTTAGGAGGGGCAATTTTGCAGTACCCCAAATGTCGACATAGAAGATGGCGATTGGACTAGGTCCTCTACTATATTATAATTCTGTGTTGCTCTGGCACAAGGATTAAATTTTGATTTGTGTACTACTCCCTTTGGCGGCTTTATCGTTATCTCAGGAATGATGGGTGGCACAACTTCGGTCGAAGTTGTCGTCAAACTACTAGGTTGATCAGTAGCCTTGTTGTTCGACAGTTGTGGATTCCCGTAATCTTTATTCCTTTTCGATATTAAAGCATCATTTTGCTATTTTGAGATGGAAAACATAAGCACTTGGGATGGGGAAGCATTATCACTAGCAACCAGATTGGTTTCTGGGTTTAGAAACGGATTAGTCAATATTGCTGAGGTTTTTGAATTCTTTAAGATTTTCTTAAGCTCATCTTTGTGTGGACAGTCTTTCATCCAATGATCCTCATCACATATAAAGCATGGATGATTTGTTTTCCTTTCTCCAGAAGGGTTTGTAGAAGATTTTTCAGGAGATGACTCCTCTTGTTTCTTCTTTTTCCCTTTCTTTTTCTTCTTGCCTCCTAGTTGCTTCAGTTCTTTGCCTTTGTTAGTCGATACAGAATTTACCTCTGAGGCGAGAAGTTCTTCATTTGCATTTTGACTAGAAACCGTATGAACTTTCTTTGATGTAGCCTTTACGGTTTTCATGCTAGTTGTACCTATCACGCCATCACTGGCATGAGAGTCTTTGTTTGATTTAGAAGGAGGAGGAACGGAAAATTCCAGTCTAGGAGCATCAGGGATTTTTTCATAGAGCGTGCCAGACTGAGTATAGATCAAGTCTAGATATTGCGCACGAGCAATGACTTTCTCTTTAGTGACAACTCCCCCCTTAGCCACATCTTTTATAATAGAAGGTAACAATGACTTAATAAACCATTCAACTAGCAATTGATCAGGAACATATGTTTTTACCATTATACGACGACGTCACCACTCATGGATATGATCAGATATGTGAGTGGTTGTCATCTGTTTGAAATTGGTAAGAAGCTATGTTCCTGTTTCATACCTTATTGGTAACTAAAAATGGGTTAAAAAGGTTGTGGCAAGGGCACTAAAGTTATCGAATGAAGCTCTAGGCAATTTGATGTACCATTTTGCTGTCGGGCCAGTTAACGTTTGCTGAAAAAGGTGAAGCCTAATTGAATCATCATTGATAGTGTTGAATGAACACCACAAATGAAAGGTCATCACATGATTCGATGGGTCTTCACCCGGATTTCCATTAAATTTAGGAATATCTAACGAACGTTTATGAGGAATCGCTGGCCACCAAGGGGCATAAGCAATTGGATCGTTTGTTAGCCAATTTAGATCTGGTAACTCTAAAGTCGCCAACGAAGGGCAACTGTTGATCCAGGTTTGGTGAAGCATACCCAGGATAGGATGGTATTGCCTAAGCAGTGGGTCTTTGCATACGAGCATAATGCATCTGATGCTAATAACTTTAGTAAGGTTGATGGGCATAACCATTATGAAATGATTGATGTTGACCGTTTTGAATATACGGCTGCCCATTATTTGCAAAGATTTGTTGCTCAGATCCTTAGTAAACTTGTTGGAATTGCAGTTGTTGATATTGTACCAACCATGGTTGTGAAGCCATTTGTTGTTGTCCAATACTGGCTATTTGACCAAGATGAGGGGTAATGGTACCTGTTTGAACTTGGGTTGCTCCGGTTAGGGAGCCACTAATCGGTGATTGTGGCGACATCATGGAGATAGGAGGTTGTTGTATTACGACCTGAGAAACTTGAGGTTGGCATACAACAGGCAACGCTTATACTTGCGACACTGTCACAATGCCGGTGTAGTGGGGATATTCGACACAAGTAGGCTTTGTTGCATTGAGTATACAACTCTTGGTTGTTGAGGCAGTATTGGCACCCAACCACTGGATGTAATTCCAGCATGACCCGAATTTTGTTGCGAACTCCCATATGGTTGTTCTCCCGGAGGAAACAATGAAAGGGCATACTGGCCTCCATATGGCAGCAACCTAGTGCTTAAAGGAATTATTGGCCTTTGGGGACCGGACTGCCCAAATTGATTTTGTTGTGAAGGATCAATTTGCTGAGACTCAACATAAGAGATCCCGGATATTCCAGACGAACAAACGGGAACAGACCATACTGTCGAAATAGTCCCTGGATGGACTCCATCTAGCGGTTGAGAGCTAGTTGGGACATATGGTACACCACTAAACATTGTTGGAATAGCAATAGGAGGTTCTACTGTTGCTGTGTCAGATGACATAGTCCTCGATGTCGACGGTTGTTCAGACATATCTAGTCTATCCAAAATATTTCCTAGCGATTCTACAGGAACTTGCGATGAAGGGAGACCGACTTCTGATGAAGAAGGATATAGAGTGATCCCGGCTCCAAATGCAATGGAGTACTGGATGGAGGATCCTCCACAATCTCTTCTATAACAATCAAACCAGGTGGGAGAGGGAGATCGTTAGGTCTGTAAAATATTTCTGGTGCTAAAGAAGGTATAGATTCTGCAGCGACAGTTGTTGGAGGGGTAACACCTTCAGAATCAGCTATAGACAGAGCCAGTTCAGGAATAAAAGCGTTTACCATTAAACTAGGATCAATTTTAATGTCCTATTGTGGTCGCAGAACTTCTTATGTAAAGGTAGGGGTACCAAAAACGGTTGGAGTAACCGGCGTCCCTAAGGATGTTGGAACACAAGTTCCAAACAAACCATGGGACTTTGATCCGGTCAAATGAGTTCGCTTTGTCCGGAATAGTTTCATTTCCAAAGTCAAAGATGGTTGACTCGTTAATATCTGCGAACGACGGGGTTTCGATTGACTTTATTCCACGATTGCGGATTACTTGATCAACTCAAAATAAAGGGGAAAAAGTGATTCCAAATTTAATGAATTTTAGACGCTTTGACACAACTTGCTTTTTCAATTTTAAAGAGTTGAGAATAAACTAAAGATGACTCTAGTCACCTTCAATTTTTAATGAGCCTGAAGTGACAAGTGCTCAAATGGACCTTTTCCTTTAAGGAGTCTTAAAAGGAACTAAAGAGACTACTCTGGAAATCTAGATAGAGGGATACCAAACCAATCGCAAAACTGCAGAATAATTTTTACAGTAATGCAGTCAATCTTCCCGAATGTTGTGTTCAATGTATTGTGATCAATAGGGTGGCAAACACGGCTTCCTAAGGATAAAGGATATATCCTATTATGGTCTCCCAATATATACTCGATGGTACGTGGGAGCACAAGTCCATACTAGCACTTGTCATCTCAAATAGGAGGAATCACCCAACCTACGATGAAAGCGATAGTTACCAGGCTTTATGACGCCGAAATACTTCTCTAGCCTAGACTTCTAAATGTTGTGCGTTAGGTTCCAAAGCGTTTTTATGTTCATTGAATTTATTTTACAGTTTATCTTTCTTAAAAAGTTTTCCTTTCAGGTTCACCGCGTGATGTAGATATACAATTCCTAAAATGCAATCTAAGATGATAAACAATCATTTAATCTCCTTTTTGCAATGAAAATCCTAGATACTAAGGAAAGAGAAACAGGATTCTTTCAACATAGAGCAGAGAGCACACACTAGATGCACTGTCCTAAATCAAAATCAATAAGCAGTCTAAATGCAAATGTACATGCATGTATTTGTTTTTGCTTTCTTAATGTGTGAATGACAAAAAGAATGCTAAGTACAAATATGAATCGTTTCAAGAGACAGTACTAACGATTTTCTCTTCAAAAGATGAAAGGAAGATAATGACGACACTTTGTGATTTTGAATTGAAAATTGCTTTCGACACTTGAAAAACTATTAATTCAAATCAAATACAAGAGTAACAGTGTAATCGGCCATCAAGAACAGTAGGATTCTTTTCTTTGACTGAAAATTACACTTGCGACACTTCCAAATCAAAAGACGACTATTTGATTACGCTACTTCTTTGTAAAGGAGGACTGTAAATGTCGAATAATACATAAAAACATTTACAGTTCTTTGTACAATGGAGGCTGAATCATGCACAAGAAGGGAGTTTCCATAGTGGTATACTGATCACAGACAGCAAAACTCCTGAATAAAGTTGAAGAGAGTGAACAAAAACCAAAATCTGGAAGCAGAAGAAGTCTTATCTGATCATCGCACCTGTAACACAGGGAAAGAGTGATGCATATCACCTACTGCACACGGGAGGTGTGATGCATCCAGATTCCCAAGAGGAGAAGGTGCGATGGTCCAGGGACGAGACTTCTACTTGGTTCTTGGTCACAGTTTGCAGCTTAGTTCAGGGACTTAGGTCGAGCTAATGATAGTCAGTAAATGCAAATCACAGGGGCTGATCTAATGAGGCTACTTGAGCCACCACCAGGGAAATAAGGATGTTTGCAAATCAATTGTTCAGTTTATAAACAAAACCCAGAGATAGACTGGAGCAACATTGATCTACTTTGCACTTGCATAGCAAATGCAATTCGAAGGCTAGCTGACTTGACTTCATGCTCCATCTGTCGTTTATAAAGCAAAAAAATATAGACAAAAAAACAAGCTATTCGCTCCCCAGTGGAGTCGCCATTTTGTTATTGGGAAATATAGTGTCTATGCAAAACTGCTAGTCCCACTAAGATAGGTAGTTATCTTAGAAACAAATAGATTAAAGTTACTTTCATTTTCCTTTATGAGAAGTAGATAGGAGAGGAGCAAAGAATACCAACCTCAATCTTTCGCTTGGTTCTTTGCTTGTTCCTTCTCCCCTCTGATGGATCTTTGCCACTCCTTCCTTGATTACTCCACTTCAAAGGGTACCTGTAAAGTCAAAGCAGCATAATACCTTCAAAGTGTAGAGATCTACAATCATAAACAATATAGGACCAGATATATATTGACCACACAAATGCATATATTATCAGACATAGAAGAATGTGGAGGAAAACTTGAATAGCTTTATTGATATAAAGATTAGAAGAGAGGATTACAACCCATTGATCTGACCTAGCATCATCCTCCCAACATTAAATCCCTTTTTCACCTCATGAAAAGCTTATATCACCCAACGCTATGATGTTCCACCAGGAAACCAACAGCACTTCCTTACAAGATACAAGATTCTAGCCTCTGGATCTCTGGGATGAGGGATCCATGTATAGATGATTGCAGGGAGGTGAGTCAGCTTCTGGGATTTTTATTAGTGACCTCTCTCTGATAGTTCTTGATTCCACTTGGAGATTCATGATCTCTTACTCATCCCTAGGCGAAGAGGCAAGTGTCACAGGAGAAGTTTCTGGAAGATTCCATGATCATCCACCTTGTGAACTGTCTCTGCCATTTGTCTACTCTCATCCATCGCACCCTACAAAAGGTCTTTTTAGTATGCATCACACTCTTTGCATGTGGGAGGTGAGATGCATTGCACCCTTTGCACTGAGTAGTCTGTATGGTCCAGTTTTGACCAGTTCTAAGCAGTTTTATGTGGAGAACTTCTAGGAGATGATGTAATCAGCTGACCTTGCTCCTTTAGGGTATGAAACAACACTTTTAGGGACTTAGAAGCCCTTGGTTTATGGACATATATGATCGAGGTTGCAGTGCCCAACTATGTCTATAACACTATGAGATCTCTGTCTACTTTTGAAGTTCCTGCTCTGCATCAAGCATGTGTAATTTCCAAGAAGTCATGTAAACAAGAAGCATTCTCATAAGATAGAAAAGCATAATTAATGAACTAACTATCTACCTTGTGCATGAGGAAAGTAGCTAAAAGGAATGGAATCATGGATGGGACCTACTTCAAGGATGAATTTAGAAGAGATGGCAATGCAATCCTACTTTGCAAAACTAATCAAATGCTAGCTGAAATACAGTAAACTCTTAAAGCTTATGAAAGAAATAGAAATCTGTGTTTTTGGGTCTACATAAGTGTCCCTTCCTCAAATCATGATCCCAGAGGGAAGAAGTGAGGTCAAGATACCTGATGATAGCATTGTGGTGCTTCTTTTATCCCTACCAACCTGCTACTGGAGTAAGGCACAAATGGAAGCAAACTAATAAACAACCAATCAAATGTATACTACTTACAACGAAAATACCTTTAAAGACAAATTAACAATGAATCTAAGAAACTAAGCTAAAAATACAGATACAAAAGAGGAGCCTTGGCTGCTAGGGTCAGGCCCTAACCCAAGAGCTTTAGCCGTCTGAGTTAACTCATTGCTGGCTCAAAACAAAACTCATTCTTATTACCAAAACAGAAAATTACATCAAAATCTTCCACAAGTCTGGAGCTCGAAAATAACTTAGAGTTTTACAACAAAAATTCAAATCGTAATGAGGCTCTAGGCCTCTCTACTTATACAACTGAAGTCCCCAATGACTTCCTTAAAATTAGGGAGGCTAAGCTCTCAAACTCTAGATAAACTAGCTCTTTGTCTCTCACTTGCTTGAGTGCCTTCTAATCCTTATGACTTGGCTACTTTCACTCCGAGATGGTGTGATAAATGGAGGATATTTGAATGGGGGGGAAGTAAAAGAGGAGGAATTACCTCCTACAATCCATCTGCCTTGTCTCATTCGAGTTTCAACATTAGTCTTTGCTAAAATTCCTTGATTTCCTCCTTCAAACCTGCATTCAATGCATATTAGTCCACTAGGCATGATATCCCACTCTAACTCATCTCATAAACAAAATATAATCAAAAACATGTAATAAGTTGTGAGAAAAGTGGTTTGACTTAGCTAGGAGGTGAATTAAGGCCCATATAATTACCTAATCATGAGTTTCATCATCACCCCCTGCCAAAAGTGTTGCTCATCCTCTGAGAAACTCAATCAATATCCATATCCTTCATAGCTCTAGTGCCCTCCTTGACATCCCATGCCTCTGTTGTGGTTTCCTTTTCTTGTTCATAGAAACATGCTTTCTTTTCTACCTCCTCCCACTGCCTCTTTTATTTTTCTTCCTTCCTTCCTTCCGTCTAGCATTCCTAAGAGTAGTGGTGGAATGAGTTTCAAGTCAATCCAATTGACTTTGAGCTTTTGCATAGATTGCTTGTGCATGGTGTCATGTTTAGTGCTTCCCTTGTCCTTCGAGGAGAGTGGTACTCTCTTATCTTTAAGTTGTATGGAAATGTGTTCCATCTCCTCAAGCAAGCATGTATGCTATCATCCCCTAACAACCTAAACATGTCCTCAAAATGTGAAATTTCTTGCTCTTGGGTAGCAAGATACATGGGTGAAAGTTGAGGACCATTTGCAATTAAATTATGTGTGTTGATGAGAGCCATTGGATTGGACTGCTCAGCTCTGATCATAAGAGGTTTTGTTTGTTATTGTTCCAATATCTTTTTCATTTCTGCAACCCTTTCTTCCTCATGGTTCAACCATGATGCCAAAGACATCAACTATAAATCTCCCAGCTTGGCATTAGTGTCTAATACATTCATGTCTGTTAAGGCCATATTATGCAAATAAAACTCATACATCTTGGCCCTATCTTCTAGTGTGCTCTAATCACAAAGATTAATGAACTTCCTATAGTCCTAAAATGGCATAGTGCCCCTCTATGCTAGGGTCTTAATTTGGAACTGCATCCATTGTTCCTTTAGGTATAAGGCATAGGATTTATATGGCATCCTACACTAGATAACTTCCAGAGACAAATTAGCCACGCATGCCAATTGGTTCTCTCTTTTTTGCAATTGTCCTTTCAACCATGCAATTTCTGTCTCTAACAGATTTCTCATTATGGCCTCTCTATCTCTCAAGCTACTTAATTCTCTACCCATCTCCTTGAGCTTCTCCTCCAAGTGACCAATGTCTTCCACCCCCTTGGATTCGGAAATTTGCATCCATCGATGAGTTCTGGCTCTCTCCTTCTCAAGCTCAAAGTGTTGGGTGCAGGATCCCCCAAGGCAAGTTTTGGGGCTTAAAGCCTAGATTTTGACCATATATGATGTAAAGACTCTGTGTTTTATGGGCGCGGAGCACGATGAATGTAAATGAGTCATAGGGTTGTTCGCCCTCATTTTTGTAATGTAATGTCAGCTTTAGAGATCTACCCATGGTTCGCGAACCATGGGATTGTATAAATAGAGCGAGGCTCTAACTTGTAAACAAGGGAATTCGAAGTTAACCGAAGATATAATAAGGAAGAATTGAGTCTTAATTGAAGTGTTGAGTCATGTCTTTGGGTCGTAGAGTAGGAGAAGGCTCTACAACTGAGTGTGTAGAGGCCTAGTAGTCCACAGTTGAGTGCGTAGACCCCTACAGCTAAGTGCGCAGGGTAGTTTGAGTCTGTAATCTTTGGAGAAGTAATAAAGAGAAATTTTACATCATTTCTGTGTATCTTTTACTGTTTTCTGCATTGAAAGTGTTGGGTATAAATTCCATTTCCATTGTTTATATGATGCGCAAACTTATATGAATGTGTTGATAAAGTTAATATAAGATAAAATAACTATTTACGCAAAGATAACTAACTATTATGAGAAGATAAGTAAGATCCACAGTGCAACTGGGGGAAACAGCACAAATCGCTACTTTAGCAGTGCGAAAGCACCTTAGCCCCTAGTTCGCTTTGCGCAAAGGCAATTATAATAGATCTTGAAGGCCTCACGAGTCAGGAAAGTGCATGAAGTGACCTACGCAAAGGTATTCACAGTTTGACTAAAACGACCCCCCTCAGACATCTCAAGGGTGCGGAAACTTGGTTCTAGCATCCCCCCATACTGCTTTGTGTGAGGCCTCAGTCCACTCTCCATGGGTTGTTTCCGAAAGGGCCAGTATTACAGGGATTTGTTTGGCTAAATAACTCTAAACCTGGGTCAGGCCCCCTCAATCCAACAAATGGTTCTGTTGTCAGGACCAAAATCTGCATAGAGATGTCTGATGTCGTATCATTAATATCCAACTAAGAAGGAAATTGAAGGTTGGTTGGACAGGAGAATTCACGAGTTCGTGGCGCAGGAGAACAGGAACCTGTGACTAAAAAAAGAAGAGTGGTTAGACTGCTACCTATACACAGAGATCCATGAAAATTTTCTTTGCATATTTCCCTACTTAGTTGTACGAGTGGATCATGAAGCTAGCAGATAGCCAAGGAAGGTGGAAATTCGAAAATCCTATTGTGTGGACCCTAGAGTTGGTGCGCATATTAGAAGCATCAGAGGATAAGATCGTGTGCGTTATTGATCACTGGCTCGATCAGATTATAGGAGTATTCATTACTGAGTTCGCAGTAGATACTTCAGTTAGCTACAGCAAGGCAGAACGATGCTTTCTCCAAGGATCGCGAGGTAAGTATGTAAAGTCTCTGAATACTTGGATTAAAATTTTATTACGTGAAAAGAAGGTTATGCAATTATCTTGATGTCCAGAGCTACGCGAAGTGGAAAAACCTACAAAAACAAAGGAAGTAAGGGACCAGAGAATAGCCCTTTGATTTCACCTCCGCGAGGGGACGAGGAAGAGCTCACGAAGGTCTCGCCATGAAGTGCGATCAATTTGATAAGGCAAAGGATTACGCGCATACCACCCCCACCCACACCACTACCAAATTCACCCCCTTCACCTTCATATTCACTTGTACCACCTCCGCCACCACCGCAAGTCAATATGGCAAGCACGATAAAGTTGCTTGTGTTCAAGGGAGTAGGAAATGAAGATATGGACCAATTTTGGTTTGTGATAAGAGTTGTATGGGAAGCACATGGAGTTACAGATGATAATATAAAGAAAGCGACGTTGGTCAGCGCTCTATAGGATCGCACTCTGACCTAGTATATTAAGCATTCTAATGATAATCTGAATGTGAGGATTGTGGATATCCAAATTGCATTGAACAAAGAATTTAGCAGGTTGAATTCATAGGCGCAGTCGATCATTGGATTCAAATAGATTACAATGCTACCAAGAGAGACTCCTTGGGAGTTGGATTAGAGATTGAAGTGTATGATTCCCGAAGCAAATATGACTTTGACGAACAGACAACATCGTGAATAGTTTGTAGCATCGCTAACGCTGCATTTGAGGATGTGTTGTCACAATAGAGGTTAATGACTCAAGCAGAGACCTTGGAGATCGTGATGAGGTTGCATGAAACCCCAATACAGGATCCTAACTTGGGAGTTTAGGAGATCCACGCGCAGTTGAAAAACTTATGCCTTGAGATGCAAAGTCTGAAACAGGACAGGACAGCCTGACCAGAAGTGCGCAAAGAGGTATGGTGTGTTAAATGTAAGGGCCAGGGTCATGACAAGGACCACTGTCCAGTATTTGTGAATTACCTCACGAGAGGAGGACCGATGTCGTTAAAACTGGAGGCACAAGCAAGACCTAGCATGGCGCCTTCTTTGTGGTGCACGATTTGTGAAATAGGAGGAAAGCATGCTATGGACACCTGCCATTTGTTATAGAAGTACACGCAAAATTCGCAACAGTTGTTCTATAATTTTTGTAGATTGGTTGGACACGATGAGCGCACTTGTAGAATATATGAGCTGATGATGGATAGAAATCCCACCTGCAGAGTTCAATTTGAATCGTGTCCCCTTGATCAGAACGCGGGAGTGGGACGAACAAGATTTCAGGGGTGGTCAAGGTGGAGGAGGACCTAGAAGAGGTCGCAGACAGCTGATATGCTATGATTACAGAGGGTCGAGACATTATGCCCATGATTGTATGAATCCAAAACATCCATCATGTCTGTATTGTACCTTATTTGATCATGAGATGGAAAATTGTCCTACGCTAATAGCTAGGATACACAACAAGGGAGCGCTACCACCTCCCCTGACTGAGAACCTGGAAATGATGAGGTCTAAACTGCATGAGGAAGATCCAAATGTGAACATTGTGCTTCGAAGTGGAATCACAACGGGAGATGATAATGGCAAACAGCCCGAAGGTAGTACTTGGGTTTGCAAGGCTCTAACGAAAGAAGCAAAGTTTGATTTGGAGTGCGCTAAGGAAACCTTCATGAAAGCTAAGAAGATCTTCGCTGATGCCTCCACTTTAAGAAGCAAGGATAGACTGAAGCCGCAAATGGACCCATCTATTCTCACGATGTTCATAGAAACATGCATGAAGCTACTGCGCAACAGTAAGGCTGTCAAAGGATTGCAGGAACTCATTAATATATGCGTTGGGACCATGCAAGGAGAACTGCATGTAGTCCAGAAGATTGGAAAGCATACGACGAGGATGAGAAGAGAAATGAGGTTAACCATGCAGATTGGATAATATGAGATGGACCAAGTAATTCTAGACCTAGGATAGGACGTGAGCATTCTACCGAAACATACATGGGAGCACATGGGAAGGCCTATGCTGCAATGGTATCCTATCCAGTTGTGAATGGCGAACTAGTAAGAGATAATATCTATGGGGAGATTACAGGGAATCATTGTGGATATTGAAGGAGCAAGTGTGCTAGCAGACTTTGAAGTGATAGAGATTGTTGATGATAGTAATCCCTACCCCGCACTCTTAGGAATTAATTGGGCCACTGATATGAACGGGGTCATTAATCTAAAGAAGCACAAAATGACTTTTGAAAAGAAGTCTTTGTGTGTAATTATACCCTTGGACCCTATGGAAGGATCACACTACAGCGAGCCAGTGCGCAACTATGAAAACGAAGATGATTTGGACTGTATCTACAAGATAACTGCGTGAGAGCAAGACTGGGTAAATCCCACAGATGGACAGATCTCATGGGATCGCGAAAGCTCCTGTACATCGGATTCTAATGAGGAGATAGAGTGATGGAAAAATAGGTTACATGAGGTAACCACGCTGAACTGTAATATGATGACAAGATCGTTGTGCTACATATCGACAGAAGTGAGAGATCTCCCTATTTATGATGGGCTAAGTGAGGTAGATACTTTCCTAGACAAGTTTGAAAGGGATGTACTAGAAAAGCAACATTTCCAAGCCTTGAATTGGGTACTGCGCGCTATGCTCGCAAGATGGTGGGGTATGCACCAAGGAAGCTTTGAGGACTGGTGTGAATGCAAGAGAATGATGTGCATGTGCTTTGGGAAGCCTAAGATGCGACTAACAGATAAATACAATGGACGGGATGGTCTGCGCGCGCATCTGTCCAAGTGGGTATAGGCATATAGTAAACAACCTACGTGGATACACATGAACTTTGCATTGGGGAATGAGGTAAATAAGCATGTGCTGGGGGGGCAATTGTGTGAATGATTCCTCAAGTTGAAATGATAGAGTGTGGAAAGAACAAGTGCGCAGAAGGTTACCCACATAGAATCATTTAACGAAGTGTGTGAAGTACTGAAAAAGGTATGTAATGCGCAGCGAAGTGATTAGGACCTATGTGTACCAATAGTTTTATGGGCTTATAGGAAAACGTGCAAGAAACTGACGGGACTAATGCCTTCTAGGTTGGCCTATGGAGAAAATGTTGTAATGCTGATGGAGTATATTATGCCTAGCCTACGCATACCAGCCCCCGTGGATATGACAGTTCACGAAGCCTTGGAAGAAGGGATCATGCAACTGGATGAAGAAGAACGTTGGGGACCTGGTGAAGAAATGCAATAGGGTGATCTTAGGCTCCAAAAACACATGAAGGAAAGAGTTTGTTTAAGGGCGAAAAGTGCCATGATGGAAGAATAAGTCAAGAAGCTTGAGGAAGGAATAAAGAAGGACTTTCTTAATAAGAAAACTGTGGTGATAAAACAAGATGCATACAATTAAATTGACAAATTTTGGGACTACCGCCAAGAGTTGATCAGCTTGATGCCTTAGATTGGACCGTATATTACTAGAGGGATCACCAATGGTGGCGCGATGTAGATGGTGAAGTGCGCGATGCAGATAGTAAAGTTAAAAGTGATTGATGGTCAGTTAAAGCCATATACAGGTAGCCCGGCCACTTGACTAGCCATGGGAAGCACAATCTTAGTGCTCCAGGCAGTTGAAAGGGGGAATGGGGCTATAAACTACCCAGCCCAAGAACTGCACGATGATGGGAATGCACGCAGGATCGAAGTGTCACAAGGTCCGCGGCAGCGCAAGGGTGGTTGCACTGCCATGCGAGTTGGCTGGAAAGTGACCATTATAGTCACTATTCATGATGTGATGCTTGGTTTTCGATCAAATGGAGTGGGTGACAGGAATTTAAGGCAGGCTTTATGGGATAGATTTGGGAAAATCTACTACCAAGGGAGCATTAATGAAGCAGATTTGGGGGGAACGACTGAATTCAAATTGAAAAGGCGTTATAAATTACAAAGGGCTGCCCAGCAAACAACACTTGGCCACTTGAGAATTGAGCTATTACGTGCCCAGAGATCTATGAACCCATATCCATTTGATTTGTTGAATTTGAAGGCATTGTTTGAGCACTTACCTAAGCCATTGAGAGATTTGTGGAGCAACAGCATGACCACACTAGAGGAAGCCATGGATATTGGCAAAATGACTGCTGAAGAGGCCACGCAAGCCATAACAGTAGGAGATGCCCTTAAAAGCGTCGGGATAGTCACGAAAATCCCTAAATCATTGGGCACACTGAGGCCCAAGAAGGATAAGTAGCCTATGATTCCGATATGTGTGTCCCCTAGAAACCCACTGAGAACTAAACTGACCATGGAAGAAAAGGGGAAAGCGATTAATGTGGAAACCAATGAGGAGGAGGAAGACCTTGAGGAAATTGCAGTGGAAGAGGAGGAGGACGAACAAATGGAGGAGGAAACTAAGGGTGTAGACCCTCTAACCAGGCTACTTGCATATGTTCCTCTGCTAAAGGGAAAGGCAAAGGTGCCCAAGGACCTAGATGAGAGCAAGTACTCTCTACAGACTCTGCTACTACCTGACAATATCATTTTTGAAGGAGCGCACTTAGGACGGGTACCGAGTTTAAAGTTTGAATACTGGGATCTTGCGAACCATGAAAATTTCCCACACTTGGAAAACATGCAGCTCATGAAGCCGAAGAAAAACACTATGGCGTGAGTTGTAGAGTTGGAGCCACACAAGTGGTTGCATGGGGTAGAGAAAGTAGGGTTGTTGAACCTGCTCTGGGTGTTGCATTACCATCACACCCCAGTAACTATCTTTGTCATCAGGCAGCTACTCTCACTGGTGCATGATGGGTGTTTTTGGCTAGAGGATCCCATCCCCATCATGGACCACATGATTAATAGAATTACCTAACTCCCTTGCAAGGGGGAGGACCCAGGGGATATTTCGGAGGGTAAGAGTACTGACTTGGCCATCATGAAGGCCATGAAGGCAAAATTTAAGTTGGAGAAGAAGAAGAGAGGGTACGCGATCTCCAGTATCAACAAAGAGGCAGTCAAAGTTGTGACCCAGATATTGGCTGGCAAGGTTATGCAGAAGTGTCGCGCAGATGAGGTTCCCATGCCGGTGATAACACTTGCCGCGTAGTGTGTAGAGGGCGTTTACTTTAATTGGTCAAAGTACTTGTGCAAGGAGTTCCTAGAGAATTGTCGCAAGGCACAAGAATAGGGGAATACCTTCCACTATGCATGGATTTTGTTGTCCATAGTGCTAGTAGCTTGGGAGTTGCCTGAGGACAGCTAGTTCCCACAATTGTGCAGAACCTTCTGGAGGCAGTGAAGTACACTTCGCTATGGGCCATTAAAGACACGTGAAGGATCTCAGATAGTAAGATATTCTGGGTATTCATGGAGACGAACATCATAATGGGGATTAACCACAAGCCGTAGTTATCACCCACTGCCTACAATAGCCTACAAAGCTTCGCAGAGTTCAAGGCCGACTTCCACCACATGTATGTCAGGGCACGCAAGGACCCCGCGAAGAAGTGGAATCAACTCCTATACCTAGCCACGGATGATGTCATATTCGCCGTGTTGGAGTCATGGTTTCTGAAGTGACACACTCCAACCATCTTCGCGACGGAAATGGAAAACTCTGTTGCACAACAAAAGAAGGAGGAGAAAAAACTACAGATGGCATAGTTGGAAAAGAAGAGAAGAAAAGAGGCAGCAACAACTAAGCAGCAATAGGAAGTAGGGAAGGAGCGCGAGGACCATAAGTCACCCTCGCCCGAGGAAGAGCTCGAGATAGAGGAAGGTGGCACGGACCTAGAAACCATCTACATAGTTGAAGTGCTAGTGCCTGAGAGACTAGGTGGGGCTACAAAAGAAGTCGAAATCTTCTAAGACTTCTTTCGACCCAATCACCCTCACCGAAGAATATCTCCACGATATAGGGGAGATGGTGTGCGACGTCACCGCAGAGGCCCTCTAGTAGCTTGCAAAGGAGAATCAGATTGCGTTGGGGGGCCTCCAGGCACAGATACAGGAGTTGCTGGTGTGAACTCCTCAGGTTGGTACTCTCTCAACCAGCCTGACAGTAGTAATGGTCGTGGCTGAGGAAATGTTGCTTGCCCGCATGGCCAACACCATAGTGCTACCAGAGGGGGCACTGGTTATAGAGAATGAGGTCAACAAGCCTAAGGTCAACGCATTGAAGAGAGTAGGGATCAACATGACTGTGCTCCCTCAGGAGACGTTCTATGTCCTGCAGGATGGAGTGACTGCAGAACTACGGGCTAGGTATGGTTGCACACTATAGGTGATAAGCAAGAATAAAATTAATATGGAACAACTGAGCCTACAGCGCAATGAGGTAGTGCCACAAAATCACCAGATAGTGCAGATGGTTGAGGAGGCCTACCAAATGGTCCTTGATTTGGCCATCCTAGCCGAGGCACCAACAAAGGCGCACATCCAGAGGTTAGCAGCAGGGGTACATGAGGTGCGAGAAGAGATGGCTAAGGTTCAGCTAGAGTTGAACCTTTAGATAGTAGAGCGGCAGTTGAAGGTGCAGCCTTCAACTCCTCCAGAGGTAAGGGAATAGCATGCTAGCGCCATTACATCGAGGATGGAGGAGATCAGCAGTGTAGTGAAGGACTGCACCAAAATGTTGGAAGAGTCATTCGAGGTCCTCACCACTCTGCAGGAGGACCCGAACATATAGTGCTTAGAAACAAAGGCGTGTGAGCTGCAGCAAAGATATTATGATATAAAAGGGACCACGCAGATGGTGGCCTTTACACAGAGGCTCACGCTGATGCAACAGGCAAAAACGGTTAAGGAGCAGGTAGATGCAACGCAACATAGAGAAGCAATTTTGAAGGCACATGTCCAGCCTTGGATCGATGAGGCATTCGTCATTACAGCCTCGATTGAAGCCAAGCTCGCACAGATGCAGAGAATGCAGGAGTAGATACAAGGAAGAAATTCTGATACAGGAGTCTCTAAACAGCGCATACAGGAGATACAACAGGAAACTTCTCAGTGCATTGCCGATCTTGCAGCAATCCAGAAAGATTTGGGAGGTCTCCATGCGAAGATCTCCACACCAACAGAGTGACTTGAGGGTGAGTCACGATGTTTTTGTTGGGGCCTGTTGGGCATGGGATCCCCTAAGGCAAGTTTTGGGGCTTAAAGCCCAGATTTTGACCATATCTGATGTAAAGACTTCGTGTTTTATGGGCACGGAGCACGATGATTGTAAATGAGTCATAGGTTTGTCCACCCTCATTTTTGTAATGTAATGTCAGCTTTAGAGATCTACCCATGGTTCATGAACCATGGGATTTTATAAATAGAGCAAGGCTTTAAGTTGTAAAGAAGGGAAATCAAAGTTAATCGAAGATCTAATGAGGAAGAATTGTGTCTTAGTTGAAGCATTGAATCGTGTCTTTGGGTCGTAGAGTATGAGAAGGCTCTACAACTTAGTGTGCAGAGTCCTAGTAGTTCGCAGCTGAGTGTGCAGACCCCTGCAGCTGAGTGCGCAAGGTAGGTTGAGTCTGTAATCTTTGGAGAAGTAATAAAGAGAAGTTTTACATCATTTCTATGTATCTTTTACTATTTTCTGAATTGAATGTATTGGGTATAAATTCCATTTCCATTGTTTATATGATGCGTGAACTTATATGAATGTGTTTATAAAGCGAATATAAGATCAAATATTTGTTTACACGAAGATAGCTAACTATTATAAGAAGATAAGTAAGATCCGCAGTGTACCTAGGGGAAATAACGTAGATCACTGCTTTAGCAACATAAAAGCACCTCAACCCCTAGTTAGGGTTGCGCGAAGGCAATTATAATAGATCGTGAAGGCCTCGCAGGTCAGGAAAGTGTTCGAAGTGACCTATGAGAAGGTATTCACAGTTGGACTAAACCGACCCCCCTCAGACATCTCAAGGGTGCAGAAACTTGGTTCCAGCATCCCCCCATACTACTTTGAGTGAGACCTCAGTCCACACTCCACGAGGTATTGTCGAAAGGGCTAGTAGTATAGGGATTTTTTTGGCTAAATAACTCCAAACTTGAGTCAATCCCCCTCAAGCCAAAACAAAGAATAGTGGAATATCAATTTTTTTGGGAATGAACCTACCCCCTTCAATAAATATGTAGTAAGAGTCAAGGTTAGGTTGGGGGCTAGGTTCCTTTAACTCTGGGTCCTCTTCTTTGGTTTCTTGCTATAGGCTTCCCTCCTTATACAATTTTTTAGTCTCCTATAGGTTTAACAGAGTATCTTATAGGACTACTTCAGCTTCCTCTAGGTCCTACAGTGTATCCTATAGGATTTCTTTTCCTTTGAATGAGGTGGACCTAGTTATAGGCCTTCTCACATAGGTGATAGGAGACTTAGGAGGAGTAATTTTCTCCTGATGTTTAGGTGAGTCCTTAATCACAATGGGAATTTTGGTTGGTTTTTGGGGTTTCCCCTGCCTTATCCTTGTTCTTTTCCTTATCCTGAAATATAAGGGGGTCTGCCTCTGTCTTTTGTCTTTCTGTTTGATAGGGGTGCTAAGAGCAGTGAGAGCATTTGTTGCTTCTCTCTCAATGGCCTTTGGAGACACCGTAGGTGACTCCTCCTTATCTTCTACCTCCTCTTATTCATTTTCTTTTTCCTCTCTATTTTTCCTCTCCCCTTCTCCTTCTAGCTCTTCATCTTGTTTATCAGTCTCTTCTTTGTCATCTTGCTCTATTTCCTTATCACTCTCTTTCTCTTTCTCCTCTTCTTCTTCATCTTCCTCCTCATCTATCTCATATTCATCTTGCTCTGCTTCTTCTTCCTCTGCTTCAGTCTCTTCCTCAGCCTTTTTGCTAACAGTAGGACTAACATCATATGTGAGAGCCTTGATGTCCTCCTCTGTCAGCATGTCTCTGAAAATTGACCATTGGATAGGGATTTTGAGGTTTTGGAGGGCATCTTCTATGATGATTCTGATTAACCCATGATGAGCTAATTGTTGGGAATTTCCCTCTTGCACCTTTATGCTTGTGTCTATCAGTGATTGCAAAAGGAAGTATGGTATGTTGAGCCTATGGTGAGGAGGTGTTTATGTTCCAAACCTCAACTCTTCAAGAAGACTAAAGTGATAGCCATAGACCGCACTATACCTACCCTCACATGATATGTATTTGATAAGTTGGTACCTCACCTCATTCCAGGGATATAGCAGGCTTTCTCTTCTTACACCATTCTTGTCCTAAATGGGTTCCTCGCCTTCTAAAAATAATTTCCTCTTGGCAAACTAGCTATCTCCCTTGTCTTCCTTCCTCCATGGTACTCCTAGGGGAAGTGTGGTAACTCTGTTGATGAGTTTAGGGGTGAGATCCATGGAGAGGCCTCTTACCACAATAGTGGCATGGACTTTGATAAGTGGAATGAGGGAGAGAGCAAACTCTTGAGCCACTTCATCACCATACCCTCTTAATTTTTCGAAATACCCCATCCAATTATGCCTTGTGAAGATTTCTAGCACCTGAGGGTGTTGTTGAATTCTCACAGTGTTAATGGGATCCCTTCTATTAAACCCTCCTGTCATCTTGGTTTGTGAAGTTTTAGGAAATGAGAGGGTTGATATAATTGTTAAATGTAGTAGTAAATAACTGAAATGACTATGTGGACAATTCACTTACACGGCTGCCAAATTCACCCAAACTAGAGGATTTCTTGTTTAATAAACTTGGATAAAGGGAAGTAATTACAAAGCCTACCTTTTCATAGTGTTTGTTGTGGCTAACCCCCATGTTTTCCCCTCTGAAACTCCTCTAGGCCAATCCTGTAGATTTTCTCTATGTATCCTATAAGAATCCTATGTGTAATCTTGTAGGGTTTCCTGTGCAATCCTATAGGAAGTCCTGTGCAGAAAAATGATGGAGTTTTCCTCTTCTGTTGGTGGCCTGGGTATGAGAGTGACTTTTTCAAGAGTGATCCTCAAGGAAATTCATGGATGAGCGCATGGAGATCAACAAATATTTCTTCTTATGGCCAAGTTATGTGAGGTGGTGTGCTAGCAGGAGAGGTACATTTTCTATTTTTGGACCTTTGGTCCCCACTACCACCTCATCATTTCCCCCACCTCGTAATCAACTCCCAGTTCATTCCTTTGTAGACTTAACTATTTTTTTCTTGCTCTTCTCCTTTTTTGACTTGATTGTTGCCACGTGTGGGAGGACTAATTGTTGTGTCTTCGTCAACTGAATGAAGGTGGCCAAGTTAACTGGCAACCTTTTTCTTATAAACCAACTTACTCGTAACCTTTACATATTTTGACTACATTATGCAATGAGAGAGTAAGCGAGATACTTACCGGTGGTGCTAACCCTTGCTGTAGTTGTTGAAGACCGGAGGTGTTTGCTGTGTGTTGGTTGCATGCTAATTTTTTCCTCTTTTTTTTATTTCTCTCTGATGATTCCTTTGATGTGCAAGTACCTAGTGTTGAAGATGTTGGTATTGCTACTGCTTTGGAGCTCCTTCTGCTCTAGGATCATTATGTTGGAAGCTTGCTGCAATCATGATTTGTATTCTATGGGATAGGCTACTACAGGATTTCCTACAGGATGTCTGTAGGTGCTTCTCCCTTAGAACTCTTAATCACACACTCTGCTGGGATTTTGAGGATGGTGACATGGATCGAGAGGAAGACTAGGAGTGTGGAGAAATGAGACATACTTAGGTGTTGCTCCATTCTGCTCTCTGTTTCATGTTTTTTTCTTTTTCTTTTTCTTGAAGACAGTGACAAATATATATATATATTTTTTTAACTGATTTTTTTCATGGTGACTTCAAGGGTGATGAAAGTGGACATAGGTATGGTAATGGAATGTTGATGTAGTGGTGCTATTTCTTTGACATAGTAGGTCATTTTTTTCCCTAGGGTCACTTCCTATAGGATTTCCGAGCCACTGTAATTCCTAAAGATCATCCTCTAGGTTTTCAGGGGATATTGTAGGTTTACAAGGGATGTTGTAGAAAAAACAATCCCCTTGTAAACTGAAGCAAAGGAGTGAAAAAATGGAAGAAATGGTGGAGTGATGAATGACAATGAGTGGAAAAATAAAAATCTGAGTGAAATAGGTCCCTTTTTATCCTCATGTGTTCTCTGATCATCCTCCTTGCTAACCTGCAAATAGAAATTTTCATGACTTTTCTCTTTTTTTTTTTTTTCAAACAACTAGGTTGCCTCTAAGAGGTTTTCGTCCTAGTTGTTTTCCCTGGGCGCCTCAAGAGAGGTTTTCACCCAAGGATATTTTTATTTTCATTTTTTTATTTTTTCTTTTTTTCTTTGTGACACCATTGGGTCGCCCCAAGAGGTTTTCAACCCAATAGTGGGACTCAAGCGCCTCATGGAGGTTTTCACCTGAGTCCTTATTTTTCTTTTTCTTTTTCTTCTCGGTGATTTGATGAGGCAGGAGCTGAAACTTGTTCCACTACCATCACTATTTTATTTATACCATCAATGAACTCTTTCTTTGACAATGGTCTTTTGTAAAATTTCAATCGGTGTCCATTAACAAGTAAAGGAATGGCCTCTTCATCTATGGTTCTGATCTACACTGAACCATTATCATGACATCCCTCTATAACATAAGGTCCCATCCATCTTGTCCTCAACTTGCCCTTAAAGTCATTATATCTAGAATCATATAACAAGGTGTTACACAAAAATATCGTCACCTTGATTATTTGCAGTCAGTATGGGTCTATCACCACCTATACTAGCCTCCTAAGCAAGTCTCAGACCTCAGCTCTTCAAAACAAGCTTTGGAATATGAGAGAAGAACATCAAAAAGCAATGTAACTCTAGTTCCGCACTTTCTCTTCAATTTTGCATGGGCCCGCACCTATGGTTCAAAGTACCTGCGTCTATACGCTTTGTATGTAAAGGGGAGGGTGCGTACCCCTGTGAAAGTCAAAAGGCACAATTTTTATCTTAAAAAACTCACTTTGGGTTAATTCTATATGATTCTAGAAGGAACTTTGACGTGGATTGTTCGCTCCAAAGAGGTTCATGCATCCCAAAAGAGAAGGAGCTAATCCCTTGTTAGGAGGAGCTATCCCTTTGAAGGAGGATTCTATCCCTTTGAAGGAGGACCTAGTAAATTCCCTCCATTTCACTATAAATTGAGGCATTGGGTTAGTAGCTAGGGAAGTTAGAAGCTGAACATTTTTTAGGGTAAATGCTGGTGAAATCAAGACTTCCTAGTTGAGCTTAAGAGGAGAGATCACATACCTTTTTTGCTTCATTGGGGAGTGAGTGAAGCTTGTCAAAGTAGAGGAAACTTCTTGTTGGACCCTGGGAGGATCTTGTACATCATCAAGGCAAAGGTTGTAAAGTTATTCTTCTTTTGAATTAATACAATCAGGCTCATTTTTCTCAACAAGTATCTCATGTTATTTGTTTCATGGATTCCTTGACTTTCATGTTAAATATGTCTTATGATATTGGCTTTTCAGGTGCTATTTAATTTGTTTGCCTTGTTTGTGTTTGCAGGTTCACGACAAAGGAACTCATTTGGATCAAAGGAGCAAAGGCATCCCCAAACTTGCGTTGGACATAAGGTAGGCCTTAAACACACTTGTTTGCCATTATTTACAAAAGCACATTTAGAGAAAGATAGTGCCTGGTTGGTTTGCTTGTCATTAGGTCTTCTTTAGATTCTAGGAAGGTCTATCTTGTCCGCAAGATCGACTCATTCCGCGTGACAGTCCTCGCATACAACTATGAGCACCCTCACGAAAGGTGAAATACTCTCACACATAGGTTTTCAACTACATGTATATGTACACATATATACACATTGACAGTATCCATTCCTATTGCATTTAACACAATGGCACAGGCCATTCTTGGCACGACCCTTTTTCATAATACAGCTATCCACGTTCAATTAGTGAAATCCAAGGAGAATCCTTTCTCTTACCATATCCATGAATAGGCATATACTATGCATGACATCTATACTTTTTATTGGTAGTACAAGAATATATATGTGTGTGTGTGTACATATATAGATATATATAGATATATATAGATATATATATGTATGTATGTATGTATGTATGTATATACATTATACATGCTATATGACGACAACACAAACATTATAGTGAAACCACATTCACAACATCATAAGTGAACCATCTATTTTCATTGAATATGAACCTAGTATTTAGATTGTACTTAAACTCATAAATAGGAACAAAGATCAGTCATTCTTCATCCATCATATAGGAACTAAGCCATTCATCTATACTTATGCATGAAATGGCATTCCTCAAAATTAGTTTAAGCACCTTAACAACACAACTAGCTTTCATACAATGTTTACATAAGAATTTCATGCACAGGAGTTTAAATAAACACTTATCTAGATGAATAAGTCTGGCAACTGAGATTGGGACTTCCACTCTCCACCTAACTCTAGATTGGATTGCATTGTAATCTTTCATGTAGCTAATCACCCCCGAACTAGATTCATAGCTTGAGGAGGAGTGCTGCCAGGATATTTACTAATGTTGCTAGCTAAAACATGGAATCCAAATATCATTCCGTCTCCACCCACCAGTTAATCAAGGGAATCCAAAGACCATGCCTCCACCCTCCAAACTATTCAGGTAATATATAGGTTCCTCCACCTCCACCCTTATGTCTGTTACAGGGACTTCATAAGTTTCTCCACCTCCACCCTATAGCAATTCCACAGTAGCTCCACCCTAAACAAGGATTCCAGAGCTCACTAAAAATAACCATGCACAATTCCTTTAGTGGCTCCACCATAAACCAAGATTCCACATCCCACCAAATTAATTGTTAAGCTTACAACCAAGAAAGGAAGGCATCTTGGGAACTCTATAACCAGGAATCCAAAGGAACGAGGCCTCCACCACACCTAAACTACTAGAGAACCTTGGCCCCTTCACCTAAGAGATGAACAATATTCTCTTCCAGTGGTCATAACTAAAAACATGATTCTCATCATTATTACTTCAATGATCTTCTCTTCTACTTTGTCTAGGTAATGGTATAAGGCACTGCCTGAATTCCTTAGGCCTATTTCTTCTATTCCAATATTTATTTCTATATTTATTACCAAGGAAAATTATTTTATCCCATTTTGTGTTTCCTCCCTAACAATTCTTAATATCACTCTGTGTTCTCTATGGTTCAATGCACTCCTCAAATTCCTTAGAATGTTGTCTCTTTTCCTTCCCTTTCCTCCCTGTATTCTCCCTATGTTTCTTGTGTTTACTCTCGTCCTTACTCCCTGTGTCTTTTTTTAATGTCTCCTCTTGCACAACACATCATGGCAATATTCTGGAGATATTTTACTTTGTCCTTTCCATCATGGACGTTCTAACTATCCCCATGGTGGCATGTTGTCATGGCCTTCTCCACCAATGGTGAGGCTCCTAGCCAAAAATTTTGTTGTTCCTTGCAACTTAGCCATTTCTTTGTCATATTTTAGTTATTTTATTTGTAATAAATCTATCATCATTATACCAAATGGGTTACGCTGCCACATATGACTCAACTTTCCTAAATTCCCCAGCACCTCCTACCCCAAAAGCTCTAAATCTATATCCCAAATCTCACTCATTTTAATTACAGCAAAAATTATTAAAAATGTTTACAATAAAGGGATTAGCTCGGGGTTGTCACATGAATTCAGAAAATTTGAAACTCTATGATCATTCCATGCTATATTAAGAAGCAGAGTAGGTCCTACCTTCTATACAGGATTTAGCACCAGGTGCTTAGGAAAAATTGAAAGTGGATACAATTATATAGAAGAGGTACATAACTAAAATACAAGGGAAGAATGAATTTTGGTAGATTAGATTGAAAGGACAACTTCCAAGCAAGGCTAAATGGTACTCTGGGGATAAGGTAGTGGAAATCATTTTTCACCTCAATCAATAAAATAATTTGGGGATCAAAATCCTCCAAAAATGGATAGGTGTTATATGGCTTGGATCACTAAATTATTTTTTATTCATATCCATGCTTTTAGGGTGGAAAAATAAAAAAAAAAATGCCTTACAATTATAGTTTTAGTAGTGGGACCTAGTGTGGAAAATTGGGGTCAGAAACCTTCAGGGGCTAGTTTGAGGCCTTAAATCACATTTTTTGTGGGTAAAAAATTACCACCAAAGTGAGACACCACATGTTATTCTACACTCAAATATCTTTCCAATGGTGCAAGAATTGGGTCAATCAAAGTTTGAATGTAAAAGTTATGCCTCCCAAAAGTTGACATTTTGTATTTAACCACCATTATACAACAAGATGCCACATTAGCACTTGTTACTCATGGAAAATGGGCTAGGCACATGGAACCTATTAAGAATATTCTAGAAGGGTCAAATTTTAACTCATTTTGTTGGTTGACTAGATGAAATTTAACTCATAGTTAGCTATTAGGTTGTGTCATAATCAGTTCACTAGGTGGAAAAAGAGTTCCATTCTTTTCCAATGCATTTTGTTCCATAGTAGAGTAGAGTAGCTAAAAGTGGATAGAGAGAGGGTAGAATAGAGAGGTTTTTTATTTTGTAGAATCCCATGGGTTGCATGCCTCACTCCTTTATATTTTCACAATTTCCATTCACATGAAGAGAGAGTAACATAGCCTCACCTTCTAGCTAGGTTTTGTCTTGTGAGGGTTTCCCAAGTCATATTTGGTGTTCATTGGGATTTTTGTGTGGTTTTTCTTCATTACTCTATATTTTCCATGCACAAGTATGGAAAAAAATAAGTTAATAAGTTAAGAAAAAAAATTCGGTAGAAATCACACAAGAGAAACTTTTGGTTAACACATTTTGAACTAACAAGCATGGTTCATCATCAGGACTAGATGAAGAGATAGACCAGGGCAAAGGCTTAAATAGAGAGCAACATAGAGACCAAAATTTCAAGTAATAGCTATATTTGAACAATAATATTTGAATTATGATATTAATTTATTAATATATTAAAAACAATATAATTATGTAACAACTATATAAACGACTGTTTTTTAAAAATAATATTTAAATTATGATATTAGTTTATATTTATTAAAAAAATTAATAAGTAATAGTTATATTAACGGCTAGTTTTTTTGAAAAAATACTACTTAAATTTATTATAATCAAATATTCAAAATATATATATAAATATAATATATATATATTATATAATTATATATATTATTATTATATATATATATATATAATATATATATTATAATATATTATATATATGGGTCTTTGTGAAGTCATGCAACAGTTGATGTGGAAGGAATTGCTATTCAGAACTAGGGTTTGATACAGAAGACTCAGGAACAAGCTGGTAACCATAGAGGGGCAAGGAGGAGGGAGCTCCACTCCCTCCTACAGCAACGTGGTTTCGAATAGAAGCAGAGGAGTGAATCGAAACAAACCTCAAAATTCTTCGGAGAATGAGAAAAAAATTACTGACACCCAAAAGTCGGAAGGCAGCAAACCCCATGAAAAGGAAGGGACCCACGAGAAGGTTCGACAGGAGGAGAAAGTTGAAAACAGTGGCCAGAGAACTGTGAACAGTAAAAAAATGGGGCCCTGCAAACCCAAGTCTAACATTAAACCACGGGTAGTCCTAAACAATCCAGCTTTGTAGGAGCACAGGGATCACATGACAACCTATGCGATCATATGCAAGTTTATGGGTATTTGGCCCACGCAGAAGGCATTATACACTAGGATAAAAACATCTGGAAACCAAAAGGAGAACTAAATATCCATTTTGGATCTAAGGGTTTTTTTACTATGGTATTCACGAACCTGGACAATAAGGACATAATTTTTAAAGGAGGACCATACTTCTTTGCAGTTGTTAGTCTCTACATGTGACTTTGGACGATGAACTTTGTTCTAGAGGGCAAGAAGTTCACAGCATTCTCGGTATGGATAAGACTATACTCTTTACCTTTGGATTATTAGATGTCAGAATATTTAAAAGCTATAGGCAATAAATTAGGGCATTTCATAAAGATATCAGAGGCAACTCTGCGAGGAAAATACACCTCCTTTGCTCGCATATGTGTAGAGATGGACTTATCAAGAGAACTTCTAGATGAGCTCATCCTAGAAGTCTATGATGAGGAATGGGTTCAGAAAGTTGCTATGAACACATGTCATTTATATGCCGCAAGTGTCATGAAAATGGACAACTCTTCAGGGACTGCCCACTTAATAAAAGGGTGGAAAACTAGAAAACCAACAAAGGAAAAGACCCTGAAGGTTTTACCAAAGTGGGGGGAAGGGGGAAACGAGGAGGAAAGAAGACCCAAAAGAAACCCAGTGAAAGCAAATTACCGAGTCACAATGGTTTTGAAATTTTAGAATAAGAAGAAGAGGAAGAAGAAGGAACACAAAGAATACCAAAAAACCACCATAGAGAGAAAGGAAAATAGGCTAACATGGAAATCATACAGGACCAAGATGAACACAGAATGGATCCTCAAAAATCCATGAAATTAGGCAGGGACCATGAGATGACCCCAAGTGAAAGCAACATGGAGGACCAAGATCTACAGGAGATCCTTGAGTAGGAGAACCTTAAACTAGAAAAGTTTCTAGAGCAAGGAAGCAACAAAGGAATCAACTCTCTACCACAGGAGGAAATTGATAGAGTACAACAGCTATTCCTAAATAGGTCTAATCAAAAGGCTATAGGAGTAAAAAGAGGCCATGACAACCAGGAGAACAAAGGAGTTAAATCAATGGGATTAGTATCAGGAAAATCTACCAAAAACCCAGGAAAAAAAAAGAGGAAGGAAGAGACAAAAAGAACTATTGTTAGAATGTGAAAAACTCATGATTAACTCAGGCAAGATGAAAGATCTCTCTAGTTACTCCTTTAAAAACCCCACATTATGAAACTCACGACATGGAACATTAGAGGACTGGGGAGCAAAAGAAAATAGAGAAATTTAAGTAACAGAATCAAGGAAGAAAAACCTAATATAGTGTTCATACAGGAAACAAAATGCTCAATAGAGAAAATTAGAGAAAAGCATAACAAATGGTTAAGTATGAGTATCTTGAAGTCAAAGAAACTAATGTAGCAGGGGGAATTATCACTCTATGGAATCCACAGAAATTTGGTATTCTTGATGCGAAGGCATCCAGGCACCACCTCTCTCTGATTATTCAACATGTGGGAGACAAGGAGTGCTACATGATTACCAATGTCTATGGTCCTCAACTTTTGGAAGAAAAACTCAGGCTCCTCACCTCTTTGGAGGAAATGAAATAAAGGCACCCAGAATTACCCTGGATCCTGGGAGGAGATTTTAATATGATTAAATATCTCACGGAAAAAAAGGGGGAACCAAAATACTGGGAAGAGACTCAGCAGCATTCCAAAACTTCCTCACTAATATGGGATTGGTAGACATGGATACTGGAAATGGCACGTTCACATGGAATAACAAGAGAGGGGGTATAGCTCAAGTAGCCTCAAGAATTGACAGATTCATAGTCTCGGAGGAATTACTGCTCACAGGGAACAACTTGACAACTTGCATCCTCCCTTTTGGGGGTCAGACCACTGGCCCATACAACTGGAAGCTTCCATGATAGGAACCGCGAGAAACAAGCCCTTCCGGTTTGAGAATGTCTGGCTCACACACTCTGATTTCATCACAAACATTGAAAAGTGGTGGGTTGAAGAGTTACACATGCAAGGAACGAAAATGTTCATCCTTCATCTTAGACTCAAACACATCAAGAGAAATCTCAAAGAATGGAACAAAAACGAGTTTGGCAACATCTTCAAAGCTAAACAGGAAGTGGAAAAGAAATTACAGGAGATTAATCGAATTCCCATCTCAGAAGGATTCACAGAGGAAAGAAAAGAGCTAGCAGACTCACTTCAACAAGAATGGGATAAAATATGTTATCAAGAGGAAATCCTCTGGAGACAAAAATCCAAAGTGCAATGGATTAAGGAAGGGGAGAGGAACACTAAGTTCTTCCACAAGTCTACCATTGTACACAGGGCTAACAATAGGATAACAAAACTTACAAATCCCCAAGGAACAGAACAAAATACTCATGAAAAAATTGAAGATGTTCTGGTCCAACATTTTGAAAGTATTGCCAAGGAGAATATGGTAGACAAATCCCAATTCACTAAAAGATTTACCCAGCACATTCCAAAGCTGATAACCAGGGAAGACAATCATAATTTCAACAGGCTAGTGTCAAAGGAGGAGGTCAATGAGGTCATCAAAGAAATGCATAATGGGAAAGCTCCAGGACCAAACGGTTTCAATGTAGACTTCTTCAAGTCATGTTGGAAGATAGTCAAACATGACATTCTGGAAGTAATGGAGGAATCAAGAAACTCTAAATTAGGTTTGAGAGCGATTAATGAATCCTTCATTGCCTTAATCCCCAAACAAGAAAAATCCACCACTCCTGATAGATTCCGACCCATAGCTTTATGCAATGTGGTGTACAAAATCATTTCCAAAGTCATTGCCAATAGACTCAAACCTCTTCTACCAACACTTGTGTGAGAAAAGCAAATTGGATATGTGGAAGGGAGGCAAATTCTCAATAATATCATTCAAGCTCATGAAGCAGTGCACTCCCTCAAAACCAATAAGCAAGCAGGCATGATTATACAGCTGGATATAGTGAAAGCTTATGATAAATTAAGTTGGTATTACATCAAGTATGTTCTCAAAGCATGTGGCTTTGACCACAATTGGATAAGGTGTGTCATGGCTCTTGTCACTACTGTCAATTGCTCAATTCTCCTTAATGGCTCTCCATCCAGAACTTTCAAGCCTTCAAGAGGCCTCAGACAAGGTGATCCTCTTTCACCATTCCTCTTCATTCTCATGATGGAAGGATTGGGTAGAGCGATCACTGCTTCCAGGGAGGAAGGAAGAATACAAGGACTGAGACTTACTTAGAATGGAGACACTTTGACCCATCAACAATTTGTGGATGACACTATGCTACAAGGCATACCCACAGTCAAGGAAGCTAAAGCATTCAAACAAATTATATATGAGTTTGCTTTAGCTGCTGGTACTGAAGTAAGCCTTGCAAAATCTAAGATATTCTTTTTCAACATTGATATCTCTATTCAAAGGAATCTCTCCAGAATTCTAGGCTTTCAAAGAGATTCACTGCCCTCCAAATATCTGGGAGTGCCCCTCACAGAAAAACTGCTAAGAAGGGACATCTGGGAGGCTATAATAAATAAACTAAAGGACAAGGTTAGCAAGTGGACTAGCAAATCCTTGAATTTAATGGGGAGGTTAGTCCTCACCAAGGCGGTACTACAAACCATCCCAATCTTCATGTTTTCAGCCCTTCCAACACCATCAGGTATCCTTCAACAAATCAGAAATATCCAAAGAGACTTTCTTTGGGGAAAAGGAGAAGAGAAAAATAAATGGGCTCTGATAGCTTAGGACAATATTTGCAAACCCAAATCCCATGGTGGTTTAGGTCTACATGACCCAGTGATTCTAAACAGAGTCTTGGGAGCAAAACTATCGTGGAGATGGCTAAAGGAAATATAAAACCCCTGGGCGAAACTCTGGAAACAAAAGTATGCAATGGATTGGAAAGAAAAGGACCACATAAGAATTTCAAGAAACATAAGAGGTTCCCATATTTGGAACAAGGCTTGGGAGAATAGAGCTTTAGTATAAAAACATAGTTTTTGGGAGGTCAGAAATGGAAACCTTGCCTGGTTCTGGGAGGACAACTAGCAGCAAGAAGGTAACCTTAGCAGAGAGGAACTAGATAGTATTCAGACTGATATAATAAACAAAGGAATGAAAAAAGTGAGTGACTATTGGGAACAGTCAAGGGAGAATTGTAAATGGAGAATTTGGAAGATACCAAAATATAATGAGGTGACCCTTCTGAAAACTCAAGCTAAAGCTCTGGAGATCATCCTAGAAAAGAGACAAATTTTGACCTCAACTTTGGATGACCTACTAAGATGGGGTAGAAATAATGAGGGTGTCTTCAACCTCAAGGAAGCCAAAATAATAGCTATTGGACTTAAGACATGGAATGATATATGGAACAACCCACACTGGAAGAAGATCAAACTATTCAGGTGGTTGGTCCAACATGGAAAGATTCTAACTTGGGAGAATCTCAGAAAGAGAGGGTTTGCTGGACCTTCAAGATGCCATTTATGTGGCCAACAGGAAGAAACCATGAATCATCTTCTCAACCTCTACGCCTACACCTCAACCTTATGGAATTGGGTAGTCGATGTCTTCAAGCAGACAGACGGGAACGAAAATGACATTACTCTTACGTTGAAAAACTGGAGAAGAGACTTCTCAGAAAATGAGACAATAAATACTGCCTGGACCCTAATTCCAGGTTTCTTGGTCTAGAATGTCTGGAAAGAACGCAACAACAGAATCTTCAAAGATAAGACTAGCCTAGCTCAAAATATCATAACAGTGATCCTAAAGTAGCTTAAGGAAACGGTCAACGACCTAGGGGGTCATTCTCCAGAAAAGCCCCCGGGCAACAGAGAAGCCCGCATTCTGAAACTGTTGGGACTTCAGCCACATAACCCTCAGAGTCCTAATGGAACTTTGAAGCATACCTTAGAAGGAAAAGCTTTCTGGCAACCTCCTCCACATGTTTTTTTAAAATTCAACATAGATGGAGCCTCAAAAGGTAACCCTGGAGACGCTGGTTATGGTGGAGTTATAAGAGATGAGGAAGACAACTTAAAAGTCATCTTCCACAGCCACCTGGGAAAGGCCACCAATAATATGGCAGAACTCATGGCTATGGAGCTATGCTTGGAGATTCTAATAGAGTACAACATTCACAACGCCATCATCGAGGCTGACTCTGAATTAATCATCAATTTGGTCAAACGGCTAGGCTTAGGCTCTTCACTAGATAAAGTCTCAAGCCATTAGAAACTTCTACGGGCCTATCACAGAATACAATCTCACCTCAGAATTCTAAGAACTCTAAGTTTTGTTCATGTAAGAAGAGAAGCCAACAGGGTAGCAGACTAGCTAGCCAATGAAGGGGTAAGATGAACACAAGACAACAGGTGTTACAGGTGGGAGGAGGTACCAGACAGCCAATTGTGTGAAGGTTGTTCATTCAGGGCCCTCACAAACATGGAGCAATACCAAAACATACAGAGCAACTGACTGTCTCCTCTCGTCAATAAAGGATAGGGGTATGTCAGGAAGATACACAGAGTTTGGGAACTTGTGGGTCTTGAAGGAAAACAGGTAGTGGCAGAGCAAAGGCTACAGGCCAACGAGCAGGTTGGTGGGTTTGGGAGTTAGTCAGCAAAAGTCAAAACAGGTTCTGGTTTACCACCCTTATCGGGCACCTTCAAAACCAAAAGTGGTTACTACGAATTGCATGCGATGCCACGCAACTGTCAACACATGGCTTTGGGAGGAGAGTAAATATTGCCCTCATCGGGCGGGTATTCCTCGAGCTTCTACTCTGCCCGATATGGCCATTGGTTGTTTGATCGTGGGGGAGCAAATCAACAGCGATCGACTATCGAGCAAGTTAGTGGGTCCGAGAGAAAGTTAGAGGGAGTCAAAATAGCTTCTGGTTTACCACCCATATCGAGCACCCTCAAAACCAAAAGTGGTTTCTACAAATTGCATGTGATGCCACTCAACAGTCTACATGTGGCTTTGGGAGGTGAGTGAATACCGCCCTCATCAGGCGGGTATTCCTCGGTTTTATGTTCCGCGCGATATGGCCATTGATCGTTAGATCTTGAGGGAGCAGATCGATGACTATAGGTTGTCGAGCAGGTTGGTGGGTATGGGATAAAGGCAGCAGACCCAAAATCTCTTGGTTCCATTCTCTATTCCCATTTTTATGTCCACCAAATGTTTTGTCAAGGCTTCCTTTTTTGTATGGGTACTAAGTGCGGCTAAAAATCTTCCCTTTGTTGGAGGAATTACTTCCTCTTAACATCGGTTGTAACTTTTGTAAAATATTTTTTAGACACAAGTTAATAGAAGGTCCAACTCTTGCTTTAGCAATATATATATATATATTTATATATATATATATATATATATATATATATAATATATATAGATAATATATATAGCAATAGCTATATTAACGGCTAGTTTTTGAAAATAATATTTAAATTAATTTCAAAACAATAACAACAAAAAAAATCAAACTCCAAACAAGGGGGGAAATCAAAATTATAAAAAAGAGTCAAAACCCTAATAAAGACAAGATCATTTAATAAATAAAAAATAATTAATGGAAATTAAATATATAAACAAAAATATACACAAGTCAAAAGAAATATATAATAAAAATTAATATATATATATATATATATATATATGCAAAGTAAAATAATCAATATATAAAACAGGGTCAACATTAAAATATGGGGCTAAGGCCCATTAAAAATACTAAAAGGAGTTAAGAATGAATAGGATCATAAAATACTTAAGAAAACATGAAGGGTCCAACAATTAACTCTAATGAGTAATAAATCAATAACAAATACTATAAAAATGACACCAATACCTACATAGATAAACAAACAAACAAAGTAAATCCCAAAAAGAAGCTTAAAAACTAGGAGGACACGACAGGGACCCAACTTCTACTAATATTACAACCATCGTCTCTATTCAAATTATTGGGTCTTTTTTCAATTTCTAGGGCCTCCCTCAATTTACGATGATGGAATTGACTAACCCTGGCAATGACTTGGGCCTCCTCAATGCAGATGTGATGCTTAGATTTATCTACATGCTCTGCCAAATCAGAGGAGTGGGTCCTACCATGCTTGATGTCAGCGGCATGCTCACGAATCCTTTGATTAATCAAGCGACCTATCTCACCAATGTAGGGAGTCCCACAAGAACATGGGATAACATAAACACCCTTCATATTTTTGGGTTCCATTGGGTCTTTTACAGATTTAAGGGAGCTCCGGATGGTATTTAAAGGCCTAAAGGTTGAATCCACCTGATGCTTCCTTAGGATCCTTGCAATTTTGTGAGTGGTCCCTTAAATAAAAGGAAGATGAACACCAGAAAATCGATCCTTGGTATCTTTCTTAGCACTAGGACCTTTTTCATCTCTAAGGAAAGCCTTCGTACATTGGTGTCTACTATATCCATTATTAAATAAAACACTAAGGACATGTGATTTCTGTTCATTAAGATGGTTGTCATCAGAAACTCTTAAATCTCTAGTCTCTAAGGTGTTGAGAACACCAAGTTTTTGAGTTGGGAAATGATGAGAATTAGCATGAAGATATTATGGATCACAGAAGCCTGAATACAGAAAATAAGTTAATAAATCGAGAAATATAAGGAAAATAAACACTCATAGTATAGATTCCATATTTGAATCTATTTTTTCATCAAATCCATTGTGTAAATTTGTCTAATAGGCTATCTATGGAATTTTATGGATTGTCTACCCTCAGGAACAATGGAACTATTACACTCATCACTTGCATTACTTCCTAATAGGTTATATTAGAGTTCCAATACGAACTCCCCTTAGCAAAACCATTTCTCCTTGAACCATCATGTATCTTTCCTTTCCAAACATAGTAGCTACACCTGCATCACTCATCATGTGTACAAATATTTTGTTTCTAGCTAGTTCTAGAATGTACAAAACACTAGAAAGTGTTCTAACCCTTTCATCCTTGAGCATAAATTTGATTTCTCCTCATCCTATAATCTTATTTATCATGTCATCTCCAAGAAAAACCTTAATTCCCTTATACCTTTCATATTTTCAAAACCACTCCTTATGGGGAGTCATATGAAAGGAGGCGCCCAAGTCAATTAGTTATATGTCATTATCTGCATGTGTTCTTAAAAAATCCAAATACACATCCCCTCCTTCATTTGAGGATGTATTCACTCCTTTGGAGGGACCATCATCAAATCCCTTCCCTCTCTCAACACTTTTAGATCTATAGTTCTTTCTAAAATTCCCTTCTTTCAATGTTTCTAGCATGTCTTTAAAAAAATCCTAGAGATGTTGATCTACCTCTAGATTTAGATCTCCCACTTGAGGAATTTTTCTTATTTTTACCCTGTGAATTTCCTTAAGATAAGCCATATGTGCTCTACCTTTCCATATTTTTCCACCTTATCGCCTCTAACAATAGGGATGAGACCAGTCCTAGGGGGGCAATTGAATTAGTGATCAAAGTAATATGAGTCCCAAGAAAATTGAGAGATCCAAGGTTCAAATTCCCCTAGTTGTGACCCAGTTTATAGAGAGGAGAATAGGTTGTAGACCCCCATAGGTTTACTAGTAGCTATATGTTAGTCGGGATGTTGGGTTCCTCTGGGATACAAAAAGAAAAACCAATAGGGATTAGACCACACCATGAAAACTAAGGTAGTTGCATTACTACCTATGGCTACAACCAGACTATGTTGTGAGTCTAGTAAAGAGCACAATAAAATGATGCACTTATCTTTATAATAAATTTTAATATCAATAGACAAGAACTAACCTACCATAGTACTGAAGGCATTCAAATGCTTTGTCACCGATTCTTCATCATTCATCTTCAAGTTGTATGGATTCTTCCATAGGAAAATTTTGTTTATCAAGGTTGTAAACTGATATAAAGCCCCCTATAGTATTCCATAATTCCTTGGTTGTAGCTTCTCTTGAAACATTTAGTAATACTAAATCTAAGAGACACAACAAGATTGTATTTATTTCCTTTCAATCCAACTTTGTCCAGTACTATGTTGACAATCCTATAGGTGCACTCCATAGATCCATAGTGACTCATTAGCATTTTTATACCAAAGGATGTTTTATCTTCAACCTCTACAACTCAAAACTTTTCCCATTAAATTTCTCGATCTATATATTCAAAATACAAATCTTTCTTTTCTAGCACAAGAATCACCACTGTAGAGGTCCCACTACAACAAGTTTTATCACAAAATAAAGATAACCAAACCCTTCATCACAAAAGCCTCCACTTGAATCCAATTACTACTTTGATATAAAATGTAAATTTCAAACCTTATATAATAATGCAATAAATACATAAATTCTTAATAATGGAAATGAATGGAAATCACATATTACATAGAGATTTAGCCTAAAAACCCAATTTGAGAAAACTAGCAAAGTATTTAGAACCGCACCTCTAATTTTTTATCATCAAATGACTTCATTTTCTATAATACAACATATATGATCCCGCAACATCCAAAACACATAATCCATTAACTGGATTAAATTGTAGTTATAATTCCTTAACTATAATTAGAAAACCATGGGATGAAACATCATACACTACAAAATCATCAAAAGAGAAAATGTATGCAAAAAAAACAAACAAACAAACACAAAAAATGGACACAATAAACAACCCAATTTTTTTCCTTTATAAACCCCATGCATATGGTGTATAGAATCATGCATGTGGCTAGTTGTGCAAATAATATAACACATATGCAATAATATTTACCAAAATTTCCTTAAAAATTTGTTGTACTACGCAATCAATTACCTTGTAATTGATACAATTTCCTTCTTACTTTGTCAGTGATTATAAGTCTCTTGGTTCCTCTCACTATTGTGTATATTGGTAATATTTATCCTCAACAAATTATGTATATTGCTCAAATCTTCTTTTGTTTTATTATGTGGATCTACATGCTCATAATATATCAGAAATTACAACTTTGCATACTATCTTATTCTCAACTTATCCTTACTCTTTTCTTATTTGTGTTTTTCCATCTCATTGTTTTACACTGTTACCAATTGGGCAAGGCTCATACTTTCATAACATAGGGTCAATTCCCATAGCTACCATTATAACCTCTAGTTGGAGGTTAAGAAAATAGGACACTCACGATGCTTCAAATGAGTAACCATTATAGAAGTAGTGCCTTAAAAATGCACCTATTCATGAACTATTCTAAGTCCTATAGACTTATAAAATAGAAAAAGAAAAAATTGTAAATTGAAATTTTCATATTACTTTAAAAATCCATATTACATCATAAACATCCAAGCAGGCAGAGGGAGGAAAAACTTCTCAACCTATACCATTGAAAAACCACTAAAACTACACAAATACAACCAGACTTGCACTTCTCACTCCCAACATAAACAAGGAAGATATATTCACATTTACTAAAAACATAGAAGGCCTAAGGCAAGGCCAATAACCACAACTTCAGAGTTAACTCTGTCGGCATAAAAAGAACAAGGAAAGTTTGTTCATCATTGATCCAAAAGTGTCCACAGTCCAAGCAAAATAGGCAATGAAGCTATGCATCAGGAGATGCCCTTCCTTACCCACAGCTTTGTACTAGTCACTGTGTTCCATCCATGACCAAAAATCTAAAACACATGGCGAAATTTTTTCTAAATCATCATTATCTGTGAATGTAGGAACTGCCACAAAGCTCAACATATCTAGCCAGGAAGACCCAGAAGTATCCCACCATATTTTTCCCATGTTAATCATTCTCTGAGGAAGAGATGATGGCTAGATCCTGAGCACTAGAGCTCGGGGGATCCAATTTCTCCCCTCCCTCAGAAACACAAGGAATATGGCTTTCCACATGCATTTAGTAGGTAGTTATATTGTCCACACATAACCTTAGATTCCTCGACATCCTTTTCATGTCTTCAATAGAGGTGAAAATATTATATTTTTCAGCCTTTTTATCTCTTAACACCAACCCCAAAATTGTTTTCATCTGCTAGTGTAGGGATACTAAATTCATGTAATGCTTGCACCTTCCCCTCATGTTATCAAGGTTTTGAACCCATTTTGATATGTCCTCCAATAATTCTGAGTCTGAGAGAGATTGTCACTCCTCTTGGCTTTAATTTCCATCTCACAAATCTCCTATAGTGTCTCCAGAGGAATAGAATTAAAATAGGTTGCCACTAAGTGATGAGTGAACAGCTTGGCACCCTGTTTCCCTAGTTGTGCTCTAGCTCCTCGTACCCTCCTACTTCTCCCTCCATGCCTCGACAACATTATAGGACCACATGAGGGTTCTTCCACTTCTTTAAAAGGATTTCCTCCACTTGTAAAGGGACAAAACCATTGAATCAAATTGACCTTAGAAAGACCCAAGAACCACCAAAGTACATCATCACAGAAACACCAACCAAAGTAATTTACCTCTGACACAAGCTTACCAACCAAGGAGATGGGAAACTTTGTGTCAATCAAAGACTCATACCCCTTGAACATTAAGCACACTAGATGTAACCTTAGGACCCAGGCCCTACTATACTCAATAGCCCAGAGTGCAATAACTAGATCCCACCCCAACACACGAAATACCTTGTTGCCCAAGGTTCCCAAACCACTCTTGGACTCAAAATACCCATTGCAACTTTTCTGAGAGGACACTAACTCGGAATACACAACCTGAATGTGGTTGTAAAACTTACAGAGACCCAAAACCTCAGAATACAAGACATATTCACTAGCTAAGACACTAGACCCCAACTTCTTATATACTCATAAGACACATGCAAACCAAACTTCTCGAAAAACAACAAGACCAGAAGAATTACACAAGGCATACCATTTACAATCTCTAGCAATAAAACCCCACAGAAATTTGTTAGCTCCCCACTTGGACGCAATAGAGCCAAGAAAATCCTACCTGGTGACCAAATATTTGAAAGCACATGAAACTAAGATTTCCTCCTGGAACAAGAACTCACTCCCATCAAGGTCTATGGAATCCCTGAACTTCAGAAGTCGGGGATTCACCCCCTTCTCCAAAAAATTATCGTCAGCAACTACTACTCCACTATTGAACCAGAAATATGGAATAAATCTAGCTCCACCATCCCTACCTTCACAAATTCCTTCAATTTCCATCTTCATCACCTCATAAACACCATGCCTACTAGAGGGTTGCATGCAAAGTGACAAGTGCATATGCCCTCCACTAATGCCTTAGTAATACACTAAGGATGGTGGGAATGAATACCCAAGCCCCTTGTCACCCTTCATAACACCCCCATTGGGGATATAAAGTAGAAATTTAATCTAAATTAATAAATTATATATTTTTTATACATCCCTTTATAAATCATATTTAGATTTATATCACATTGATAAAATCTTATGTGATCTTATCTATTACCTTATATTTTATTTATTAATATGTTAGTAGGTCATCTGGATCTCAAATGGCTCATAATGTATTTGTAAAAGACCAAAACTTCATCTCAATTAATAAATTATCTGGTTTCATGTATGCATTTTTTATCTGTTATTTATAGAACATGATAAGGTACATATAATATTAACAAATTTTATTTTATGATGTCATCTTCTATATTAATTTATTTTATATTAAGTTTCTCAAGTATCACATGGTTAGGTTGTTTAGAACTCAAATGTTTAATAACATAAAATGTACCCACCAATATAATAGCGTTCTCAATTCATTTTCTAAGTTTTTCTTCCTTTCCAAGCCTAAGAAAAACAAATTGTAAATAGATTCAAGAGATATTCTATTTAGTAAAAAGAAAATACATCATATTAATAGTCAAGATTTCCAACCATAGCCAAAAGAGTATCACCATAATCAACATAACCAAAAGACCAGGAGTAACTATCTAACCATATCATAGTCCTTAACATCCAAGAGACGACATCCATACAACGAGAACCAACAAACACTAACAAATACATTATGTGGAATAGAAGTAGGTCATGTATATCAAACTATATCACCATGATATGGCAAAGCAACACTAGGGACCAAGGACGGAAGTGCCATCAACTATATGGTCAAGCAATCAATAACCATCAAGGCTTCACTCAATCAACCTCTAACATATCACGTGCATTCGTGGCATACTAAACAATACCCTTAATTTGACTACATATTGGAAAATGCCTCTTAAAATCACATTATTTAACCCCCTACCAATACAAACCTAATACACCTTCCCAATTTAAAAAACCCCTACTTTCGTTAGATATTGTAGGTATCCATTTTTTATACCCCTTTATATTTTTTCATTAACTTTGAGCTCCATTTTTCATACCTTCCAATATAAAAACCTTTACCCCCTATTATATGCTCAATATATTATGTTATTTTTTCCTCAATATAAATCTCCCAATATGAATGCACGTGGTATGGTATTTCTCCCCTAGTGAAGCCCCCATGATAACAACGAGCCCAAACACTTGACTAGATGGTTACCCCAAGCAAGAAGCCCATAGCCACTATACTTGAGCTTGGAAACCATCCAACGCCACCTCAAGAAACACAAAATATGACTACCAGATAAAATTGAATTCGATAAAAATCAAGAGGGCATTCTTATCCATTGCCTCGTATTGAAGTGAACCTCTAGAAGAAATAAATACAAATCCTACCATATCCTCATATCAAAACACACATCCATAACTAGCAATACTATGTGACCGAATTCCAGGAGGAGAAGTATCAAATAAAAGGGAGACCAAAATCCAAAAGAGGGGACGAGGTCTCCCCACACTGCCACATAGACCAATTCCAAATAATGAAAAATATGCCTCTCCATAGCTGCTCCAAACCAAAACCACTTAAGACATATTAGTTTCACCAAAAAAATATCATTACCCATGACAAACAAGAACACCATCATATATCCAGCAAATTCCACAATCAGAGTCACAAAAAATTCAGTCGATATCATTGAAAACCAATTGCAAGAAAGCACCAAAATCATTGAACCTTTGGGATCAATCTTGATCAGAAGATATAATGGTGAGATATTGAACACTATCAATAGGTGGGTCAATGTGGTCACTAGGATCACCAGGAGGGTCAGTGAGGTCTCTAGAAGCATAGTCAGACACAATAAAATTCTCCACCAGAGCCAGCCTAGAATCCACATTATCCATACATAACCGTATATTTATCACCATTATTTTCAAATACTCCCATCTAGAAAATAGGTTATATTAATCGACATTCTTGTCTTTAAAAAATAACTGGAGCAAGGTGTCCATTTGTTGATGCAATGCAAGAGAGTACAAGAAATGAAGTCCCTTCCTACAAAATCTACATGGGTCTGGGACCCTTTGCAACTGTGCCTTTGTTTCTAAGATCTCATAATTATAATGATAGAGGTGGTCCTCTATTTCTTTGGCCTCCATAAGAAGGATTTCTCTCCTTATTTCTAATGGAAACCCATCAAGAAACAAACCACCAAAGTCAAAAGAAAAAGTTTCGGTACGCTTGGAACCCATAATATCTAAACCTCCCATTCGACTCATCATTCTATGACGAGGTTCCATATTTGTTGCAGCGCTTAAAAAATTAAGCACCTAAAAGACCCACAGCCAGCAAACTCCTTTGATTTATACATGGTATCAGAGCATAAACCACTCTAGAAGAGGAGAATACGAGTTTGTCTTTTACAAGTGAAATTGAATTTGCAGTATCATTCTTTAGAGCTAGCAATATGTTGTTCTACGAATTGAGACTCAAATATGCCCTTGAGGGCAGTTCGAACTATATTGCTTGGAAGGATGGGATGGAGGTAGTGTTGGAAGACAATAGGCTGAAGGAATTTATAGATAAAGATATTTCGAAGCCTCCAGCAACTGATGCTCAAGATCTGGTAGAGTGGAGGAAATGTGTTGCAAAGGTGATAAGGATCATACTAGAAGGAGTTCGAGATCATATTGTCTTGAACCTCCACGGGACAAAGACTCTGTAACCAATATGGAAGGCCTTGATAGACATATTTTAGAACAACATGGACCACAAGAAGTTGGCACTAAAAAACAAGATCAGGAAATTCAAGATGGAGAAGGGTGGCACAATACCAAATAACTTGACCAAGTTCACCTAATGTTTGGATGAGCTTGGAAGTGTTAGTGTTACAGTTTCTGAAGATGATCTGGTCACCTAGCACTTCTAGGCCTTCCCAATAGCTGGCACAGTTACCAAGATTCGGTAATGGGATGGAGAAGCTACCAGGGTGGGAGTTTCTATGGTCTGACTCGGTACAAGAAGAGATTCAGCAGAAGACCAAAGATGGATCCTCATCCAAGCATGATGATGAGAAAAATTGTGCCTTGTCTGGAAAGGAAAAGAAATGGAAAGGGAATCAATCCCATTCAAAATTAGATTCTAGTCAGGTAGGAAAGAAGAAGGACTTGTCGAAGATTAAATGTTTACACTTTCACGAGTTGGGACACTATGCCATGAAGTGTCCGCACAAGAAGGTCAGAAAGAAGCCCTCAGGAGGAGTGGAAGGTGAAGCTCTTCCTTCACAATTTGAGTTGGATTTCACCCTCAGTGCTTGCATGGTGACATCGGTGATGGATAGTGTGTGGTATCTGGATAATGGAGCCTCATTCCATATGACCAACAACAAAGAGTTATACAGTGACTTGGAGGAGAAGGACCTCCATAGGCACATCGAAATGGGAGATGATGGAAGGTATAGCACGACTGACATCGGTATTATTACTTTTTAGACAGAGTCTAGTTCTTCTCTCACATTAAAATATCTCATGTATGTTCTGGGTTTGAAGAAGAATTTAGTTTCAGTTGCTATGTTGGAGGACCGTGGCTATGATGTGATATTTAGCAAATGAAAGGCTTTCCTTCGTCACATAGCCTCAAGACAAGTGAAGTGGTTCAGGGTTCGGGTGAAGAACCTCTACAAATTGGATGTAGGAGATTGTGTTGCTTTCAGCACAAAAGCAGAGAAGGTACGGAGCCGAGACATCAGTGAATTGTGGCATAGAAGATTGGGCCACTTGCACCACGGAGCTTTGAAGATCTTGCAATAGGTTTCTACAGGACTTCCCAAGGGTGCATTAGAGTAGAGAGATACATGCAAAGGGTGTAAATTGGGGAAGTACACCAAATCCAACTTTCATGATGAGGACAGTCGAGCGCAAGCAATCCTTGAAAGAGTTCACTCAGATGTGTGTGGATCGTTCTCGGCAGCTTCTACGGCCAAGAACAGGTATTATGTAATATTTGTAGTTGACTTCTGACGTAAGTGCTGAATTTTATTCATGCAAAAGAAAGACCATACATTCTCTAAATTTTGTGAATTTAAAGCACATATTGAGAAATACATTAGCAGGAAAGTGAAGGATCTCAGGAGCAATAACAGTGGAGAATATGTCTTGAATGAATTCAAGAACTTTTGTGCATCAAAAGGCATTCGATGGGAGTTAATAGCACCCCATAACCCACAACAGAATGTGGTGGCTAAAAGGAAGAACATCAATGTCACATGATCAGGTACAACCATTGCACTTGTGGGCTTAAGCATGCAACACAGTTGTATATGTGCAGAATAGGAGTCCTCATCAGATTTTTGGGATGAGTACACTAGAATAAGCTTTTTCAGGTAAGAAACTAGTTTTGGCACACTTCAGAATCTTTGGTTCATCATTTTACTATCATTTTATCAAGGATGCAACGAAAAATCTAGAACCAACAACTGAGTTGGGCATATTTTTGGGGTACATTGATACACCTCACAACTATCAGGTGTACCTGTCATCTCACAAGATGATAGTGGTTCGTAGAGATGTGAAGTTCGATGAAGAGAAGGAAATAAGATGTTCCCTTGAGAGGGAGCTTCAGTTGCATGCAAATGAGGATATTATAGCTCCAAAGTAAGAACCTCAGGATTACGTGGAGAAACCACATGCTGAGGAGCAGAGAGTGGAAGCAACCACTCATGTAGAGACTTCTAGATATGGAATGAAGCACGCTAGAGAAGATGACATATTGATGCATGATGCTACAGAGAATGTGGGAGCACCCACATCACAGTGTAGGAAGAGGAGGTCACCAGATCGGTACACTGACTACATGGCTCTAATGAGCGAGAATGTAGATATTGAACCATCCTCATTCCAAGAAGCAGTGCAACAACTAGTATGGGTTAATGCCATGGTAGAGGAATGTGACTCCATTATCAGAAACAATGTTTGGGAAGTGATCCCAAGACTAGCAGACAAGTCAGTGATGAGTTCCATATGGCTTTACAAGGTAAATCAAGAAGCATATGGGAGTTTGGAGAAACACAAGGCCAGATTTGTGGCTAGAGGCTTCTCTCGGGTGGAGAGAATTGATTATGAGGACACCTTTCCTCTAGTATCAAAGTACTCTTCAATCAAATCTATTTTAGCACTTTCAGCACAGATGAGATGGAAGATACATTAGATGGATGTGAAGACAGCATTCCTCAACGAAGTGATTGAGGAATAGGTGTAAATTGAGCATCCGGAAGGATTTGAGACCTTCAACAGAGAGTCACATGTGTGCAAACTCAAGCAAGCATTGTATGGATTGAAAAAGGCACCCTATGCTTGGTACACCAGGATCGACAAGTATTTCACTAGGTTGGGCTTCACCAAAAGTGAAGTAGATGCAAACCTTTACCATATTATGGTTGAAGGTAAATTATTTATTATAGTATGATATGTCGATGATTTAATTCTAACAAGTGATGAGGAGCTGGTAAAATCTTGCAAAGGGGAACTTGCAATAGAATTCGAGATGAAGGGCATAAATATCATACATTATTTCCTTGGTATGGAAGTATGGCAAGGAGAAGAGGAATTATTTATCTCTCAAGGCTAGTATTCCAATGAGATATGGAATAATTTCCACATGGAGAGTAGCAAACCCATGGAGATTCCTCTAGCAGGGAATTGGAGGAAGGAAGATGTTACTTCTGGTGAAGTAGTAGAGGCTACTATTTACAGGAAGCTTGTGGGTTCACTTATGTATTTGGTGAACACACGACTGGACATATGTTTTGCAGTTAAACAAATTAGAAGCAATGGTTAAGCGAACCAAAATCTATTGAAAGGAACTTAAACATGTGTTGAGATACCTCAAAGACACCACTTAGTTTGGTCCTTGGTACACACGGACAGAGGGAGTGAAGTTGTAAGGCTTCACATATACAGATTGGGTAGGGAGTCCATGTCACAGGAAGAGCACGACAGGGATAATCTTTAGTATTGGGTCAAAAGCATTTTCTTGGTACATCAGGAAGCAGAGATCAGTTGCACTAGCAGAAGAAGAGTACATGGTTGTTATTCAAGTATCTTGTGAAGCTATTTGGATGGGGAAGGTCCTTGTTAGCCTATTTGATCAACAGATGAATCCTATAATGATTTACTGTGACAATTAGAGTTGTATAAAACTCTCTGAGATTCCAATTTTTCATGATCGGTCCAAGCATATCAACATCTGGTATCACCATCTATGAGATTGTGTGTAGAGGAGAATCATGTTGCTGGAGTACGTTCCTACAGAGGAACAAGATGTAGACATCTTGACTAATTCACTGTCAAGAGGCAAATTTGAGTTCCATAGAGGCAGGATTGGGGTATCTGATAATCCCTTTCTTGTTGAGAGGGAGTGTTGAAAATGCAACAAGAAAATCCTAATTTAATTTTGTCCTTGAATTAAATTAGGAATAAAATTATAATTCCACATCACAAGATAACTTGTACAAGTCAACTAAGTTAATTTGACATAGTTGGATCAGTAAATTCGATTTGAGGGTATAACTAGAGTCATGTAGAGTGTCTCCTACATTATAAGAGCCCTAGTTGAGTTTATTTTGAGTTGTAATTAATTAATTCAGTTTAACTAAGTTAAAATCAGTTATAGTTCCAACTGTTGGAGGAAATAGTAGGAGGTCTAATAGTGGGGTGTTGTTTCAAGTGTTCAACCCGTTAACTGATAATTCAACCATAAATAACTCCTGCATGTGAGATCTAAGAGTTACCTAGTTGAGAATGGAGTTCAAGGGTAGTGTACTATTATTTGTATAATTACACGAATTGTACATATGGTGTATGCATTCACAGGAAGGCCTATGAGGATTGCGCAATTCATAATGAGGAATTTCCCTAATTAATAGGGGGATAATTCCCAAGGAAACAGTGCAAGGAAATAGGCACTTGTGCAAGCAAAATTTGGTTAGGTATTGGCCTAGGATTGTCTAGGAAGTTGTGAGACAGATAGAGATAGTGCAAAGGTTACTCGAACTTGATCAAAGCATTGCAATCTTCTCATATTTTCTAACTAATGAAATATACATATAGCAGGGTTTTTAGTTGTGGATTTCCCCAAAAAACCATTGTGTAATGTGTTGATTGAATTTTTTTCTCTCGTATGCTTCGTGATTTCGCGATCGTTTAATCGTTTCTACTGATGAGTAGAGTAGATTCAATTCTATTGTTTTAGTAAATTACAATTAGCAGTTTGAATCTACAAGGAATTTCTACAATCTTTAGATAGCATACTTCTTTACCATATCTTGTATTGGCTTGAAAATCTGAGCGTAATTGAATATGAACTTATGGAGGAAGTTGATTTTCTCCAGGAAGGACTCCATAGCTTTCTTTTTCACCAGGAAGGGAATCTATAATCATATATTTGACCCTCTCCGGGTTGTTGGGTGTAGGAATTTCACTTAAGAAAGCTCCTTCAACACTTAATTGTCAACCTGGGGGTTTCGTAAACTTGGAGATGAAGCATAGGCAATGCCAAAAGTGGTATGAACTTTTCCTACTTCTCGATTAAAATCTTGCAGAATCAAACAGAAAAATCACAAAGGGCAACTAACACCAAAGTAATTCTAGTGCTGGAATGTAAAAAGAATGAATTTGTGAAGAAATCAAATAAAGGAACTTTCGCACTGTTGTAAACAATCTTAACTGCTGAAGTAAAACTCTATGTTTATCCTCAGTATAGGTGGTGTCAATTTAACAAGTGGGCCCTTGAAAATATCTGTTTTCTAAATGATTTTCCTTCTCACACTGTGGTTGTTCCTGTACTCTTGCAATCTACTTGCACTAGTATAGGTACAGAACTTATGTGAGAAGTATATTTTACACTTATACTGAAGACTTATGTCTTCATGTAGGGGCTTTAAGCCTCAAGGCTTGGAGCACTCTGTTCCTGTAACAAGACATTGGTTCTTGTACCGAAACAGAGCTTCCTACACCAAGTATTCCAATTTACTTAAAAAGGGCGTGTTAAGTATAAAAAGAATTGCAAATGCAAGCAGAATCTGAAATAACTTGCACACGAAAAATAATGCTTCAATCAACTGAATCTCGCAAATAGAAATAAACTTTTAAGATGAAAACAATCTTCAAAAGTTAAAGCAAACCTTCTGCAATCAAAGGGGTTTTGCATGCAATCAAAGCTACTCAAAATGGGTTCACTATAATATTTCAGATTACTTTTAATCCTTTTCCTTAAATCGTGAGGTGCAGACATAAATTAAGATATTGCAATAGCGCTCTTTTCTATCTCATGAAGTCATCTTTAATCTTTAGAAGTTTAACTTTTAATATTAGAAATGCTTCCTTCTGATGATGCACGTTACTCTGCAGAAATAGACTAAATCATATACAAGAAAAATAAAAACACTTGTTGTAAATGAACTAGCAAACTAGAAAAGAAATTACAAGAAGTAAAGTAATTCAATTTGACTTTCACACAAAAGATTTGTTCACACTTTGACTGTTTAACGAAATAAATCAGGATTCGTAAGCAAGAACGAAATTAGTTTTAAACTGCGCTTCTGCAAATAAAAAAAGTTAACGCACACCTTTAAGATAACGAAGGCAAGAGGGTAAACGAGCTGGGTTGGCTAGGCCCTAGCCAACCAGCTCGTTTCTTGTTTTAGGAAATGGGAATCTTCAACACATTAATAACACATCAATGAAGGATTGAAATGCAGAGTGCGAAAATCATGGCGCGGCTCCTTTTATTAATTCCAATCAGTAAATATACATTATGAGTTCAAGTCTAGCCCAGAACAAGGGCAACGATGAGATTAAAAATTAACCAGAAATTCCAATTGCACTATTATCACTACCACTAACCTAGTTCTATCTGAGAGCTATACTTTATACAACCCTTCGGCCTATGGCCATAACCAAAAATTACACAGTCGTTCCAAATCGAGCCTTTCGGCTGAAATGAAATAACAAACAAAATTACAAAAATAATCCAGCGGCTATAATAATTTGTGAACTAATCGTCGATCATAGACCTTATCCTCGACCATATCCCTAACTATCCTCCACTTGAGTTCAACTCCGGATGACCGCAACTGAACTGGATGACATGGACCAAGATGTCACGTGAAGTGATCGAGTTATTGCGGAGGTCACGGAATGGATAGTTGTCAGTGGTGCAGGAATCTACCTGCACTAGATCAAGCTAGTACAATGATTAATACTTTAGCTTATCAAATACTTTAGGAAAGCAAATATAAGTTACAATAAATATTAAAGGCACGAAATCTATTTAAAATGATTAATTAAGCACCTAATAAACCTTAAACATGAAATATGAAGTTTATGTAGGAATAGACAATATTCTTGGACTAGTGCAGGAATGAGGAGGTTTATGGAGATAAACAGAGGTTAATGATTGTGGTTTTGTAATAGGAATGGGGTAAAAATAGATCATTTCAGCCTACCAACACAGGTCTAATTTAATCCCACTTATGGCAATGATGTGGCCCAAGGGTTTACTCTCAGACACTGTAAAAATACTCTTTTTGGAATTAAGGGAAATCCTATACTTACGACATTTCTTGAAAATTTTCGTCAAATGGTGTATGTGGTTGGATCTCTTCTTATAAAACACTTTGAATCATCAAGGTATACCACCACATTTTGTACAATCAATCCATAGAATGTAATGTCCATGGCACGTTGAAATTTTGCATCAGCATTAATCAACCCAAATGGCATTCTCTTCAATGCGAACGTACCCCACTTTGTGCAAAATGTAGTTTTGAGTTTGTTAGTCTCTGAGACTAGAACCTGGTTATATCATGAATACCCATCTAATAAAGAAAATGTCTTTTACCCCGATATTGATCCATATTTAAACAGGAATGCAACAAATTACAGAGATAACCATAAGCACAGAGATGTAGCGGAAATAATACTTCATTTCATTAATGTAAAATACTAAAATATGCTTACAAACAGAGATGGAAATAAACCAGTTAGGGTGATGGTATCTTATCTCTGAGAAGAGATGTGGCGGCTACATGCCTTTGAACTATGTTACAATGAGGCTCGAAGGCCTATATATTGTTGAGAAACAATGAAAAACCCTAAACATCCAAAAACCTAACCCTACAAGATGAAACGCCAAAGTGTGGGCCCCGTTTGGGTAAATTGGTACATCAACTTCCCGAGGTCGTAACTTTGGCATATGATCTCTGTTTGACGCGCACAATATCTCGTTAAAAATATATATCCGAGAACTAAAATTTTGGGAAGAGAAACATGGTCCATGGATCCATGTTGCTCCCAGTTTTCCCAAAAAATGTCGTTTAGGGCCTCAAAACGGCTTCAAAAGTTCAGGACCCGAAAAACTGCTAAAAATAGTAAGTTGTGCTACAATTAAGGAAACTGAAAAAGCTCAGAGAAACAATGGTGGGGGTCCAAGTGGATTTGGCAGGTGGCCACCAATATCCACCTGGATCATTCCTCCCCCCTTAGGAAACAATGGTCCCCATTGCGTTGAG